>CM040246.1:137714759-137892118 GCA_022545495.1 Chrysanthemum lavandulifolium | reverse complement strand
AAAAGACTCATCATAACTCGAGGCGGGACTCATAGAGTGAAGATACAATTGAGACTTGGATGATGGAGTCAGAGTATGATGCCAATAACACTCTGACTCCCTGAAAGATCTTCTCAAACATTGATGTTGTGTAAAGACTTAGTGCCTCTGAAGGGCAACTTAGGCTCTGAAGTTTGGGCGGGAAACTTCTTAGGAAGATAAGTTCAAAGCACTAATCAAAAGGTCAAGAAGTACTATAGTTGGTATAAAATATAAACAGTTGTCAACACTATTAAGCCGAAAGCATGGTTTATAGACATACTAGGAATAGAAGCTAAAGTACAAAGTGTACTTTAGCTTATCAAAAGTTGACATGTTACTTTTGCCTCACGGGTATCCATATTGCACCCATCTATAAATAGATCATTAAAGTGGAAAAATGCAACTCTTGTTTTAAAACAGTGAAACACTTTCAAGAGCCACATTTTCCTTCTCCAAGCGGAACTAAGTCCTAGAGTATAACTATATTGGTTAGCATAGTTCTTACTTAAACACTTAACTTTGATTTCGTGTTTAATTTTAGTGAGAAGATAACATACATACTTGTCATTCAATCCAAAGTGTTGTTTCGCAAACACTTACGTGTAATTCTTTGTGAAATATCAAATAAGAACTAAACGTTGAAAACTTTACGTCTTTACTTCTTACACTAGTTTTCATTACATCATAATTAAGCATGAAACTAGGTTAGGTTAACTTTGTAGTTAAACTAACCTAGTAAAAAGGAATAACACGATTTTCGACTCGACATTGCGAGCGGGCTAAAATCACATGTAATTTTTAAATATTTGATTTATGAAATTGTTAGTGCAAATATTACGATATTTAATCTATCTGATCTCGTTTGTTTTGATTGATGACAAACATGTAACTTGTAATACATAACGTAAAATGTACAAGTTACTTGTAATCACATTGTCTCAACATACATTCAACACCTCTCGATGTCTCAAGTCCTCGTATGTTACAACCTGAGGTTCGTACATGTTTGTTATGTGGCATTATGATCAAACCCATTAACAAATCATTTAGAATGTTTAAAATACGTTTAGAGTCACTAAGTATTTTAATAGGTTAACCATTCTATTTCGAACCTCATTTTACATTTGCATTCACAAGTATTTCATACAAATACTAAAGTTTACTTACACTTGACAAAATATATTTTATTTTGACAAGCACTCTTTACAAAAGGTAACTAGACATTTTATTAACTAGTTACATAATACATTTACAAGTTTACCTTGATAAACTTTTAATCTAAAATGGAAATACATGTTACATCATGTCATGCATCATCTTTGAAATCCTTGGAAGATCACTTGAATATTTTGGTTAGATTGACACATAATATATCAAATGTGATCTTATTAAGATTAGTAATATCTTGGAAAGATTTGAAGAAAGATTTTTAGCTTTTACATCAGGCACCCACGAAACCCTTTTCTATAAAGGCGGAACCCTTTAAAGGCGGAACCCTTTAAAGGGCTCCTTGTCGTGGACGCTCACATCCCACTTTTGGCTATAAATAGAAGCCCATTGTTTTCCCATTTCTTCACCACTTCAAAGCACATCTTCTCCACCTTCTTTCATACATTTAGATCAATCATTAACAATGTAGTAACACATTAAACACCCTAATGATCATGATCATAATGCTTCTAACATTCATCTTTGTTGTAAGCATACTCTTTGATCAACCAAGGAAATCTTGGAGATCTAGCCATCCCCACTCACCACAAGTTGAAGATCTATCACAAGAAGTTTAGGGAACTTGTGATCTTCATCATGAAGGCTTCCTATCAATGGAGTTCATTTAGAAGTAGTTATTCATATCCATTAGACATTTGTGTCATGGATCATTAGTGTAAACATCATTGCATCATAACAACACTTTCACCAAACTAGATTAGATGGTTTATGTGTATGTGCCATAAAACACAAGGTTTATTATGTTGGGCCATAAAACATATTGGGAGTGGTTGTACCCTTGTAAAAGAACTCGACATCTAGCTTAGTGTCGGAAATATTGTATAAGCGACGTTAGGTTGGTTCTACCTCGAACTAGAACCCGGTATTTAGCTTTGTACGGAAAAAGTGTAGCGACGATTGTAAGGTTTTCTCCATGAGAAGGGAGCTTGTTGATTTAGTGAAGTAACTCTCGAGTTGGGTACTCGGAGAGTGGAGTAGAGCGGAAAGGAGATCCGTGACCGAACCACTATAAATCCTCGTGTTCGGTTTGCACTTTCCTTTCTTTATCTATTTACTTTTATACTTGCACTATACTATTGTTTGTGATGTGGTTTGATGTTCATGATTGTGTGACAACTTGGTTTACCATGCTTTATATTAATCACAAACAATAATTGGTACTTTCATATTATAACAAGCTTAATAAGCGATTTGATACTAAAGATCTAAAGTTTTAAGCGGTAGCGTATTCACCCCCTCTACGTTTCCACAATTGGTACCGAGCCTCGTAGCTCTTATTTTCAAAACAAATGGTTTTAAAATGGAGCACGATCCATGTATCAAATTACCATTGAGCGAAATATAATATGAAAAAGGTTTTGCTAATTATACTTATAAATTTTGTTGTTAAATGTTTAGATAAGTCATATTAGAAAAATAATAAACAAAATATGTGTGTTATATTTTTCTATCAAATCTAGTAAGTCCTACACTTTTTCGCTATGAGTAAGTACATTTTCAACATTACGTGAAGGCACGGATGGCGGAACCAAATAAAGGATCCTTCCTTGTTACATTTGGTTCCTTGAGTGCCTGCAGATCTGTGATTTTGCCTACTTAAAAATTCATAACTTATTAACCGTAAGTCCGTGGAGTCGAGCCACCTATCATTTTAAAGGGAATTGAGTCTACTTTCATTTAAAACTACTCTCATGACCTGAGTCTAATTTTAAATAAGTGAAATAGACCAAATACTACGAGTATGTCCAAGATATTAAGTTTCGCTTTAACATAAAAACTCAAAATTTTGAGTCAAGCAATTTAAGATGGTATTCTTAGAACATTGATATAATTTATTTTGAAACTAAATAATTATGTAATATGTTTAAAGAAAACTAATCAAGCTTAGTAACATCATCATATTTAAGCGATAAATGACGAAAAGTGTTTTCTTGTTATGTTATGCTAAATGACCACTTGTTTATGTTGTTTGCATATATGTTGCTTGCTTATTTTCAAATTGTTGTTTACACTTGTTTGTTTGCATAATATAAGTGTCAATCTTGCCATGTTATTTATTAAGCTTGCTTGCGATTTCTTGTTTATGCACAATAGGTAATTTGCTAGATTTTGTGCACTTAGTTGGAAATTTGTTTTACCATCACTTATAGACTTAGATCACTTCCTTTGCATAGGTTATACTAACATCTCATAACTTATGAAATGTCATGACTCGCTTAGCAATGAGTACTAAGTAAATTAGTCAAGTATTTTGAAAATGGAGGTTTTAAGAGAGTGTTTGGTACAAGGACAAAAACAATGTTGTATGATGTAATTTACTTGTTTTTACTTTGTAGGATGATAATATGACTTAAAACAATGTTGTATGCTAACGGTTTATGCGGTGGATAACCAAGTGTGTTATCAAATTTTACCCATTTTCACTTTTATGTGAAAATCGTTATCTTGGTCAAAGTCTATGCTCCACTATGTTTGTATATGTGTTATCGACTTTTCCTAACTAGAAGTAATTAATGTCACATGTTTTAAGCAAAATTTCGGGTTTGGAAAACTCCCGACACCTAGAAAATGGGTCTGTGAACTTTTACGGTGTCACGGATCGAGCGGCACCAAAATGTTGGTACCGTCTGTTATGCATTTTGGTACCGCCATACCATGCAGGCGGACCGGTGGCACCAATTTAAGGGTTCCGCTGTGTAAAGAAATGGTGCCGTGGATCCTACGGGTAAGTTGTTGAATTTTACTAAACCCGCAATCTAATTTACCAAATTTCGTTTCTAGGATAGTTGTTAATGCATATCTTTCATATCTCACTCAACACATCCTCAATGGATTAACTTAGGATGTTTGACATGATCTTAGACACTTCCATCTCATTAGAAACTATCAACTTTGTATGAATTAACATCAAATAAAACACATCTCGTGAATCCTTAGTTCCATAAATCGACACATTTAGGATGGTCATTTTCACCTTCGAACTATTCATTCTCCTTAAGCTTAGCATTTCTTTAAGCAAAGTCAAAATGACTAAATCCTTAGCCTCATCACCTTCAAACAAGACACTTAAGAAAACCACTAGGATTAGCGTTCGATCTTGTTGCTTCATCAGCTTGAACTCTTCATCCTCAGACTCGTCACCTCTCAACATCTCATCACCCACTCGAGATAAGAACTTTCTAAACTTAAGTACTTCAACTCCAGCACCAAAATCACCCACCAACATCTTCTCATCTATTTTCGGATAACTTAGATGACTTGCCACCTAGACTAATCCGGACTCATTATTTGCAAAGATATCATACACAAGTCTAACATATGACTTTAGATATTATTTTGTATCTACATGTATTGCCTCACTTGGTTAACATGAAAATAATGTGTCATCATCCAAGACGATAAGCATTTACATCGAGTCATAACTCACATGTATGTTAAAGAGTCTTGCTATCCTCGAGTGCAATCTAAGCTCCATAGTCTCAACAATGTAGGATTGACAACTTAACTATTTCATCCGAAATATTCAAGTATATGCGACTTACGATTGTAGTCATTAAAGTCATATCAGAAAAATCAACACCCAAGTATTTTAACAACACATGTTAAAACACTAATCCTTAAATGAATCAAACACTTATCCAAAACAAATAACCCAATCGTGCCACTTATCCTCTTTGACACCTACTATCCTCTTCCATCTTTTGGCACCATTAAGCGTGTTGCTCATGAACTTCCAAGAGCATCCTTTAAACCAAACGTGCCCTTTCAAGATGAACCTATACCTCACCCTAAGCTTCATAGACATGACCAAAACTTCAAGAACTTCACCCACTAGTTGTAGCAACCAATGAACCATAAGAATTAGTATCCGTATTTTTGTGTTCAACATCTATGGACAAATATTCAACCTAAGTACTCCCATAGCACAACAAACCCCTACATCACCACATCCTTATTTAGACACTAGAAGACCTACCACCTAGATCAACCAATCCGCCATCCTTACCATCATTTGAATTCATTGAGTGTATTGCTCAAAAAGCCCTTGTGTCCAACACTTGTCTTGAATCAAATGCATGTTTGAACAAACTCAAACATCCTTTCCAACATATAAGGACTTAGATAATTCATTATGGCTAGAACCTCAACTATCAAATAAGCATGGTGCTCTTGGTAATTGTTGTCAATTTCCACTAGGTATAAGTAATCTTGCCTTCACAAATTATCAAAGTATTAGTAATACTTTGTCGTTAAACTCGCTTAAATTTCGTTAAATCTCAAATCAACATTTTAACAACATATGTTAAAATGCAATCTAAAGCCAACATCATACACCCCAAGCAACAATGACTCTTGAGGGTATACATAAGAAACTCGGTGAATTTCTCTTGTCATCATCTAGTGAATATAATCTTGAGACCAAGTTTATTTAGATCAAGGTGTGTGAAACTTGTAGTAGTCCACATCGCGTATTATGATTGTCAAGCAACCGATGCTTCCTTTACCAAGCTCCGTAGCTTGGTAAACCACAATCAATACCGACCACAAGGCGATCCTCATTACCGTGCACCTAGCGGTATGACACCACTGGTTTTCCTCCATGCAAAACCATGGCAATCAAAATCGCTTTGTTCGAATCAAGGACAAAATTTCAATAACTCTCAAAATTTCAATCAAAAGCGGAACAATTTCAACCAACCATATCAAGCTCTAATCATCAAAGTTATCAACAACCTCCTCAAGCTCCCATGCCAAATGACTTCATGAAAATTATCGAGTCAAACATCGTTCAATGCAAACTCGGATCAATAACATGAGAGTTGAGCTAAAAAGGAAATTGATACCACAATGTCTCGGCGAGACAAATGAGTTAAAGAATATGATGAGCGGTTTCATGAACATGAATATGAACAAAGCTTCATCATCTTCGGAGGACTCCCAAGCAATACAATTCCTAATCCCGATGCGAGGTTGAAAGCCGTCACCACTCGTAGTGGTAAGGCCGCACAATGGACCTTCGACTCCAATGCCCCTCCTCGTAGCATTGAGTCAAGTTACCAAGGATACAATGGACAAGGTGCAATTCTCGAGCCGAAGAGTTCTTGGATGAAGAAGCGGGAGGGTTAGGAGTATTGACTTTGTTGCGAAATAGGAACTTTTGATTTTGCTCGCAAATCTTAATCACATCTTTAGGTCTCGATTCAAGATATTGCGCTGCGGTGCATTCAAGGAATCTTGATCGTTACCGTTCAACCATTGTAAAAGATATTGACTTGTTGAAGCTCAGTGAATTCATGATGGGGGCATTTCACGAGGAGATCTTTGAATCTCTCCCATGCCTCTCCAAAGTTTTCATCGAAATTTTGACGAAATCAGAAATTTCATTTTAAGATTAGTCGTCTTTGATGGAGGAAGAAGTAATTGACAAACTTTTGAACAAGATCCTCCCAGTTTCGATAGATCGAGGGGTTCTTTTCCACCAAAACCGGTTGTCCCTCGAGAGAATGGAAAAGCATCAACTTGATGACTTTTGTGGTACATCCTTGAAATTGATAGTTGAAGTCAACTTGTTAAACCAACGGATGTGTGCATACGGTCTTCACGATCAAACCCGTGGAATTGATTTGTAGACACAAGTGTGATCAAATGTGTCTTGATTCAAAGTGATCGAAATTGATTACGGTAAAACGATGGCATCTCCATAACCCTCGGTGGGTGCTTGGAGCATTTCCGCCATAATACGTTAAATCGCCATATTGTTGCTTGAAATAGCACGAATCTCGGGTTCGACTATTTGGGCGACACGTCTCTGAGCGTCTTCTTGGAATTTCTGCTAGATCGCGCAGGGCTCGATGATCAGAAGAGCAGTGCGCATGCACTAGAGTGATCTCTAAGGAATCTCGAGCTAAGGAAGGAATTATGAAAATGGGGAAAGAAGATTATTTTTGAGTTTTATACATATATAGAAACAAAAGAAAAATATTTTTGTGTTTTATAGGTTTGAGATGTTTTGGGTTTTGGAAATTTTATAAGAAAATATGTAGATATAGATAAATGGATGGTATGAACAAAGAGTGAGTATTCAAATTACTAATCTGCTAGAGCGGAAGATAATCAACCTGACTCCCGTGGCAGCAAAAATTTGATCATGCAAACCGTCGAGTTTTCTCGCTCAAGCCGACCACTTGTGAATGGCCGACCGTAGAGAAACTTAAAGCGGTTGAAACAAACTCAATGAAGATCGGGGAGTATAGTGTTTCCGGGTCGTTATGTCCCAATAGCTATGCAATGGATCACCAATCGTATAGTGATCGAGAAATTTGAACGAAAAAGGATTTGTGAATATGATTATAACTACGAGAAAAAGCCAACAAATTACAGAGGCTTAAATGCAAATTAAAGAAAATTAAAAAGATAAAAATATTAAATAAACGCTATCACTATATTTAAAAATGATGTTTTGATTTTATGTTTTATAAAGCGAATTAAAAACTACGTTACGTCTAAATGAAAAGGTGAAACTTACACAATATTAATCCTAAAAATATGAAAATGATATTTTACAAACCTAATGATAAAAGAAAATTTATAGAAAAAGAAAATTATTTTTACAACAATTTATCTAATTATTATTAATTAAAAACTATTTTTAACTATTAAATAATAGCTTATAATACAAGAAAATATGAAATAAAGCTAGAAAAATAAAATTAAGACTTAGAAAAATCTAAAATAACAAAGAGAATTTTCAAAACTATTTTTATATTTTTACGAATATTTTTGTATTTTCTAGGAATTAAAAACTATTTAAAACTACTTAAATTGCTTAAAAATACAAATTTAACTAAGAAAAATCTAGAAAAATATTTTTTTGACTTTTTATATTTATCTTAACCTAAGAAAAATGAAAACTTATTTTTTTGAAGCTTTTCTTAATTAATTGCAATAAAAGCTAATTAAAAATGCTAAAAAGTAATTAAAATGCAGAAAAATAGCAAAATGACTTGGAAAAATCTGAAAAATTCAAGATAAGCTTAAAATATTATGAGAAATCTAGGAAAAATGGAAAAACATGTGCTTGTGTGGAGGAATAAGAGGCTGCTATGCAAGTGCTTATAAATAAGCACTTTTAATAAGCAAATGAAAATCCAAGACCACCCACTGATCACAGAAGCTTAAATAAGCTAAGAGAACCAAAATGCAACAAAAAACAACAAGCCATAGCCTCTGAATAGCAATCTACACAGATTTGACTTATTGAGCTGATTGTGCAAAAACAGTATTTAGGTGCCTACTTGCAGCTTAAAAATAAGCACTTAAATAAACTGGAAACTAGAAAACAAAAGTGGAAACCTCAATAGGACCTGGCTAGCTATGTCTAAACCAAAATCCAGACCTAAGCAAGCTAAGATGAGCTCTGTGCAAGGTGCGCAAGGCTGCGACAACACACATGCGATTCAAGCACCATGCTTGAGGCATATGAACCCATTTGTTTAAGCGGTTTGGACCTTGCAAAAAATTCACAAAATTCTATAAAAATGATGACAAGAAAGTAGACCAAGGGAAGTTTTTAAATACCAAGTTTCACTTTATTTGGCTCAGAACTGAAGCAATGAAAAATCCCCCTAGTTAGGTGAAAAACTGGTTTTTTGACAATTTGACTTTTGATACAAATTTGAAAGTTTGACTTTGGTGAGATTTGAACTCAATCTAAGGACTGATAATGATGTTTATGGATGAAATGAAGCTACTGCAATCCATATCTATGATATTTAAACAAAAAATGAGCTTTTGCTTTGTCCAAATCACAACAGTGAATCATATAAGACAGATTTATTGAGATTTTGACTCAGAGCTTGTGCAGGCTCAAAACTATGACAGATATGAGTATACTAGAACTAGATAAGCTAAAAACAACAAGAGTTACCCACTGAATAGGCCTCTAGGACAGTTAAACCAATAGAGCCAAACACCCTTGAAGATACTGTTTTGCAATCAACTCTAAACTAAACACTTAACCAGCTAAGTAAATGATCAAACTAAGTCCATAAATCCTAAATACAGCTAATTAAACAAGATTGAACTGTTTATAACTGCAAATACAATATATGCTATGAAAACCTTGAAAATCACTTACAAAAATCCTTAGCCACTATGGCTTGAAACCTGTCAAACCAATGAACCTCTAACCTATATTATCCAACCCAATATCTCTGAACCAATCTAAATCCAAACAATGCTTCACCCATTATCCATTTCAAGACAAAATGAGCTCGATTGACTTTCATTGACCAAGTATCAAGATTTCTTAAAACTTAAACTTAAGCTTACAAAAGCTATTTTCAAAACACATAGCTTATATGGACTTGAAAAGAAGCTATATGAAGCTTGAATTTATGAAATGGAAACTTAAATTTTCAACGATAAGCACACAAATATGAAACTAAATGAAACTTTGGAATTATTGATTAAAACTTGATTAAGCGAAAATGTAACTTGAGTTCAACACTTAGGAATAAAATATTACAACTTTTGAATTAAACTAATACAGTGATAAGAAAAACGACACAAGAGAAATTTAAAACTAAAAATCTACCACCCTCTTCTCTTTTCTTGCTTCCTTTTATAAGCCAAACTCTTTCTCTCTCTATTCTGAGCAGTTCCCAGCAATTTCCATGGCCATTAGATTGCAAGAATTGATCTTGGTCGTTCAATTAGTTTTTGGCGCCAAATTGCTTTAATCAAGTTTTGGGTTGAGTGAAAGGGGCAGGGGTGCATTTAATGCATCTTGGAGGTTTGTTGAGGTGGGGGGAACAAGGATGAGTGGAGGTGAGGAGGGGGGATGGGAGTTAGATTGTTGCAGAAGCAGTTGGTGAAGGAGGACTTTTTGGCGCGCTTGGGGGTGTTTGACTGGTGTGTTATTAAAGGGAGGGGGTCCAAAATGATATTTGACAGGGGTCCAAAGGGAAAGGCAGGGTCCAATTGGTTTAATGACAAGGGTCTAAGGTATAAAGGGTTTAGTAACAAGGACTTCTTTTGCCATTTTCTGAAAATACAAGGACCATTTCTGTCAATTCCCCAAAGTTGCTCTAAAGGAACAAAAGTGACAAGCTTCCATAATTCAAGGACCAAACTTGACATTTTCCAATTTTCCAAGGGCCATTTTTGCCAATTTTTAAACTTGAAGGACCAATTTTGTAATTTCTCAAAACTTTTGACATTTTCACCAAAGGACTAATTTTGACAAGTTATGATTTAAAAGGACCTTTGGTGATTTTTCTTTGAAATTAGGACTCGGGGACTATTTCGACAATTTTAGAAACTTGGGGGTGAAGCGCCAATTATGCAAACTTTGCTCATTTTCATCGATTTTAAACATTTTGCATCGAAACATATAAAATGCAATTTTGGAATATTTTACGTATTTTGATGCATTTCGAGCATTTTAAGCGTTTTGCGATTCAGATTTGACCAAAATGATGAGTATTTACACACTCATCAATAGGACTATCAATTCAAACACTTTGGCTTCATATCTTCATTTAGGAAAACATGATGTTTTGAAAAACATTATGCCTAAGAAATCATGCGTTAAGTATTCATCTTATTGAAAGGATATTGTATATCCTATGCACCATTCTCTCCTTGCGACATATATGGTTATGTTACAAGAGATTTCATTACACCTCATTGGCTAAATGATCTTGAAACGAACATCCAAAAGTTATATGAACTAGCATATCAATTCATCTTGTCATACTTATTTTCATAAGCATGATAACTTTATCCCATGCGATAATCTCATTTGTTGAAAGATACTATTTGTATTCATTTCCTTTCAGCGTACATCATAACCTAACCTTGCTCGAACCTTGTGCACATCCAAGGTTGAAACTACACATCTCTAGAACATACACATGATCTATTGAAGTTAGTAACCTTATTTAGATTCTTGTCAAATAAAGTTCCAAGCGACTTTCTTGAGAACATTCTTAATTTAACATATTCCATTCCCTAGTCTTAGATAATCAAATCACTTTTAAAGTATCCACTTCAACATAAAAGATGTCATCCATTAGATCATACAATTAGCTTTGTAATTTGAACAAACCTTAGATTCTAAACACAAGATTAAAACATATCGTTTATCAACACACCATTGTTAAAATTCATGTGTATAACATGACATCTTCATCACCTTAGTTATATTGCATATTAGTTGTGTCACATTAAGCCAAGTATTGGTAAACTATCATCTTTTATACACTTTAATAGGCAAAAGTAGGGTTCCCATCTTTCTAACATGAGAATGATTCTTGGAGAATCTATTGCACTAGAAACTCAATTTGACCTAACGGTTGAATTGCTTCTGGAGAGAAGTTGGGTATGTGGAATCACCCGTAAAAATGGTCGTGTTTAGCCTTAATTGAGCACCACTAGTAATAGTCTCATATTCATTCTCCAACTTGAAAAATCTGTTTTCCTATACTTGCCTAAAGTAAGTGTTAAAACATTGATAGTTTGCCTCGCCTTAGGAATACTAATCAAAGTAGTATATAAGACTTTTCTTTTAAAACCACTTGCATTGCACTTACATGTGTTGATTACATGTTCTTGTTTAATACGATAAGTTGATTTGACATTATCTTAGTGTTTGATAACTAGTCAAATGTGTAAACCTTAGTGCGGTTTTATCTTCATAATGCTTGTATTCTTGTTTCATACTACTAAGCGTTTAAACCTAAACTTTATTTGCATGATACTTACTTTTGAATTATTTTTAGCATGATTCACATGTTAATTATGAACTCATAATATGCCATTTTGATACGTGATAATTTTGATATGATATATTTGTGTTTGAAAGCTATTAGTTGGCATTCATTGCATCTATGTGTAATCGATCCAAATGATACATGCTCCAAATTGTTATGTCTTAAACATGGCTTGCATGAATCTTTCATTTTGTTTCTTTTGCTTCTTGTCACACTATTTGTTTGCTACGTGTGCACATATAATCTGTCAAAGTGCTTTTGGTATGACAAACTTTTAGAAGCTTTTATCTTACAAATTAATCACATAGATTATTGTATATCCAAGTATGCTTAAGTGGCTAAGTCTAACGACAAAACAATCTCATAATGAAATGTCTTGAATAAAATCGTATTCTTGCATAATATGATTGTTTTGATGCTATCTTGTCGGTGATTTCTTGTCTACTAAGTGCAATGTGTTGTTTTGCTTATATAATATGTTATCACTTGATTTCTATCATGTTAACATCTTTTGTCACTAACAAATTTGTTTTGTGGGTTGATAACAAATTATTTGTTATCTCACTTGGTTCTAACTTTTATATGCTCATTTTGTATAATCCCGTTTATTGCTCGTAGATTAGTACTATGCTTTATGGGACCCTACACTTGCATATAGTTTAAAAGCATATAGAATTAAGTTCTAGAGGTTGGCTTTGCATTTTGTCTTTCAACCGACCTCTTTCCAAATCTCATTTTGCTTCCGCTTTCCAAAAATCACTCCATCATTATTTAGTTATAACAATACTCTAATCCTCTTCACTTCCTATTAGGAAACCACATGCCTCATCATACGATCATCTCGTATTAATCGAGAAGAGTGCGTGACTTTAAGGATGAAGTTCATTGTATGCTAACCATCGTCCGGAAAAACATCACTAAGCTCATCTCTTTCGTTAACCCGAATAACCTCCTAAACACTTTGTTGTCATTCCTTATTTGATACATTACACATTATGTTGGATGTCCACCAATTAAGGGGAGAAATCCATTCACATAATTGTCTTTTGTCAAATTTATGTCTCTTAGACTCTAAAATACCAACACATAGGCAAACACCACTTAGCTAAAACCGGTTCACGAAACCATAACTAGTTCAACCTTTTAACCTTATATCACAAGTTTGCAACAATACCTCATCAAGTGAAAACACATCATATGTTTTACAAACTTCTTCATCTCCACAATCAACGAATCTAGGATTTTCCTTAAAACTAGCACCTTACAACTTCACTATCTAGAACACCATCATAGGATCTTATCCTTTTCTCGCTTGACATATATCATGCATGTCATTGTTAGTGCAAACGATATATTAATCAAAACAGCCATTTCCAACACGTTGATTCATCCAACTCTCACTTATATGATGTCATTCTCATCCTCATATAGGTACTCATTATTAGTATTATTATTATTTTCCATATTGTCTTCACTTCTTTTCAAAGTGATAATCATCCATGTCGGTCAAAACCATACTAATACTACCTTTCCCATTGTCACCTAGAATAGGCCATTTTTATAATTCGTGTCAATCAATGAGCAATTTATCTTCATGTTATCACTTTTATATATTCTTAGATAGAGCGCATTATTGATTACCCTTGGGTTTGAAGCATATGAGAACTTGCTCAAAACAATAGGTTGTTAGTATCAATAAATCATTCAAATCATAACCCTTATGCATCATTGAAATGCAATGTCCATTCATTTTTTTTCCTCTTAGCTTTGGTCACTTGACATGACGAAAGGATTGCATGAATCCATATTTTTATATTTGCTATACATACGAGTTTCTAACTCCTTAATAGCTTCCTACCTAATCACCACCACCTTCCATCACCACTTTCACTAATCATCACCACCATGGATTAGCGAAACCTTACTTTTGTAAATCTCGAGTCATCTACCATCACCACATGATTCCTACAAGTAAACCAACACCAACACTAGCACCACTAGTGTCACACCCGGTGGGAGACTTCATATCTTCTTTCTAGGAACTATTATGTAGGTTTTTATCATATTATATTCTCACTTTTCTTATGATTGTAATTAGGAGACTACACTTCATGAGATCTTTGATTATATCATTTATCACATATATACATCTTATTTTTCTTTGTGAAAAAGATGAAATATATTGCACTAATGTTTTTCATTGTAGGTTCATCATCATATACACTCGATTGTATATAATTTACTCATCTAAGGATGAAGTTTGCATCAATTATTTTTCTTATTTTAGGTGCTTCTTGACACCTTAGAACAAGGAGGAATGTCCTTTAAGCACGCATATTGCATCGTCTATACACTTGGTTGTATATGACATATTTGTCTAAAGACAAAGCTTCTATTATACTAATATTTATTTTGAAGGTTCATCTTGGCCCCTAGAGCAAGGAGCTTCCGTCAAAAATTCTTGAATGCATATTATATACACTTTGTTGTATATCACTTACTCGTCTAATAGCGAATATAGTTTTGCAATAATATTTGTTTTGTAGGTTTTAATTATACCACGACGCCTCAAACAAGGGGAGCAACCGTCGAGGGGAGCATGCACGCATTTAGCATCATTCTCACTTTTCAACACGCATTTGTGCTTCGATAAAAGTGGAGAAAATAGGCTAACATTGCTATGCATTTTCTTTTCATATATTTCTCATAATTTTGTTGCATAAAACTAACCTTGATGTAGGTTAAGCCTCTTTATTTGATCCATGGATCCGCTACCAAACAAGGGACGGATTGTAGTGGACGATTTAACTTCACTAGGGATGATGCAAGCTCGCCTTTTTGGGAGAAATTAAGTTAAACTCAAGGACACGCCCTTTTGTTTCGACATAAGGGGAGAAGAGTGTAAGCGGAGAAGGTAATGTAAAGGTAGTAAGGATACAAGTAATTTTTTAGATTTTACTTTCTATTACGTTTACATATATTTGTCATCATCAAAAAGGGGGAGATTGTTAGTGCAAATATTACGATATTTAATCTATACAATCTCGTCTGTTTTGATTGATGACAAACATGTAACTTGTAATACATAACGTAAAATGTACAAGTTACTTGTAATCACACGTTGTATCAACATACATTCAACACCTCTCGATGTCTCAAGTCCTCGTATGTTACAACACGAGTTCGTACATGTTTGTTATGTGGCATTATGATCAAACCCATTAACAAATCATTTAGAATGTTTAAAATACGTTTAGAGTCACTAAGTATTTTAATAGGTTAACCATTCTATTTGAACCTCATTTTACATTTGCATTCACAAGTATTTCATACAGATACTAAAGTTTACTTACACTTGACAAAATATATTTTATTTTGACAAGCACTCTTTACAAAAGGTAACTAGACATTTTATTAACTAGTTACATAATACATTTTACAAGTTTACCTTGATAAACTTTTTAATCTAAAATGGAAATACATGTTACATCATGTCATGCATCATCTTTGAAATCCTTGGAAGATCACTTGAATATTTTGGTTAGATTGACACACAATATATCAAATGTGATCTTAGTAAGATTTAGTAATATCTTGGAAAGATTTGAAGAAAGATTTTTAGATTTTACATTGGGCACCCACGGAACCCTTTTCTATAAAGGCGGAACCCTTTAAAGGGCTCCTTGGTCCGTGGGCGCTCTGTCCACTTTGGCTATAAATAGAAGCCCATTGTTTTCCCATTTCTTCACCACTTCAAAGCACATCTTCTCCACCTTCTTGCATACATTTAGATCAATCATTAACAATGTAGTAACACACATTAAACACCCTAATGATCATGATCATAATGCTTCTAACATTCATCTTTGTTGTAAGCATACTCTTTGATCAACCAAGGAAATCTTGGAGATCTAGCCATCCCCACTCACCACAAGTTGAAGATCTATCACAAGAAGTTTAGGGAACTTGTGATCTTCATCATGAAGGCTTCCTATCAATGGAAGTTCATTTAGAAGTAGTTATTCATATCCATTAGACATTTGTGTCATGGATCATTAGTGTAAACATCATTGCATCATAACAACACTTTCACCAAACTAGATTAGATGGTTTATGTGTATGTGCCATAAAACACAAGGTTTATTATGTTGGGCCATAAAACATATTGGGAGTGGTTGTACCTTGTAAAAGAACTCGACATCTAGCTTAGTGTCGGAAATATTGTATAAGCGACGTTAGGTTGGTTCTACCTCGAACTAGAACCGGTATTTAGCTTTGTGCCGAAAAAGTGTAGCGGCGATTGTAAGGTTTTCTCCTCCAAGAAGGAGCTTGTTGATTTAGTGAAGTAACTCTCGAGTTGGGTACTCGGGAGTGGAGTAGGCGGAAAGGAGATCCGTGACCGAACCACTATAAATCCTCGTGTTCGGTTTGCACTTTCCTTTCTTTATCTCTTTACTTTTATACTTGCACTATACTATTGTTTGTGATGTGGTTTGATGTTCATGATTGTGTGACAACTTGGTTTACCATGCTTTATATTAATCACAAACAATAATTGGTACTTTCATATTATAACAAGCTTAATAAGCGATTTGATACTAAAGATCTAAAGTTTTTAAACGGTAACGTATTCACCCCCCCCCCCCCTCTACATTTCCACAGAAATCATAAGTGATTTTTAAAATAACAAATCACAAGTGATTTTAAAAAGGGAAAATTGGTCAAATAGTCCGCGCGCCTTGAGGCTTATCACTTTATGGACCACGCCCTTTTAAAATTTGAAAATAGACAGGTTGCCCACCGCTTTTCTTGGACCCAACCAGGGGCTGCCATGTGTCCGACAACTTATGACACAAGTACGTATTTTGAAGGTATATGTCATGTATTGTAACGTATTGTTTTTGGGCAACTTGTATTGTTTTTGGGCATCTTTATGTTTTTGGCAACTTGTATTTATACGAAGATAGTTTTGTCATTTCATATTTAAAAAAAAAAAAAAAACGCCCACACAAAACATGATTTACGGTACATGTCCTTTAATGTCTTTATTCCCAATCACTTTCTTCTTTCTTCAATACAATTTGTTTAACAAAATTTTCTTTCTTCTTTTGGTCTATTGACTTCATATCTTTATCCCAATCTTTACGCTTTTTTTTAGAAAATATGTCGACAATATCCCACTGGATGTTCAACTAGATATCATCCGTAGGCTACCTCCTAAGTCTATACTCCGACAGCGTAGTGTTTGCAAGTTATGGAAGGCTAATATAGATTGTGGAAGCTTCATCTTTAATTACGGTGTTCGTCGTAATGATCGGTGTTTATTTACGCTAACATTCGATATGGGTGACCAAGGTTTTGTGTTAGCTTTAGATGAGCGACTAATCATTACGCCACTTAATATAGATTTAATGCTTTCATCTATGATTCTGATTGGAAATTCTAATGGTCTTTGGTGTTTTGTCTATGGTTCTAATCTAATGATTTGTTATTTGGAACCCGGCAATCAAAAATCACTTGTAGTATTTGTCCGGTTTTACGCATCAAATCGAGCGTCAAAAGATTTGTTTTGGTTTTTGCGTCCGTCCGGACACTCTTGACCCGACGATCGTGAAGATCTCCTATCCTGTTTTCGAAAGTGGTTTCGGTATGTCTATGTCTTTTCTTTGAACTCGTTAAGGTGGACAATCCTTGAAAATTTCCACCCCTCGTGAAACTATCAAATTGAAACGTAAAAGTCATGCGGTTGTAGGTCGTTTTCTATTGGATTTGGGAGTGAAAAGTTAACTAATGAGGACGGTGTTATTTATAAGATTTATATGTTGATTTCTTTTGATTTGGTAACCAACCAATTTAAAGTTATAGACCTAGCACATATTTTAAAAATGAACTCCCGGTTCCATTCAATGTTTTCGATCTTGGAACCTCTCTAGTGATTTACGGGACGATCATTGGTGATATTCCATTGTTTTGCGGATGGTTGTTGGGCGTCAATGGTTCTTCCATAACATCATTTAGAAGCCTATTCGCCATCCCTACCCAATATTCGGTTCATTTGCTTGGGTTTACAAAGGATCAAGCTCCAATAGTGGAAGCGTCTGCGCCAATCATTTGGGTCGATCGGTATTTGTGTAAAACAAAGAACTTGAATTATTTATGCGCATGGGAATGTTAGGAGATGCGGGATCTTTCTACATCGCCCATACAAAGAATCTCTTCTTTTGTTAAATCGGCCGAGACCATCTTGTTTATAGTATGTTTTATTTTAACTTACCATTCTATTAATGCTTTATTTTAACTTATACCATTATATTCATGTTCAACGGGTTTGTTCGTGAGTTAGGGATCATGCTTAATGGGAATGAAGCTTTGTGGTTTTAGTACGATGTCGTATGTGAAGGAAGCATGGGTGGTTAGCTTTTTCTGCGTGCTTCTTTGAATTTTATAAATCAAGTGGTTATATATTATGTAACCATTAAACTCATAATTATGTAATAATCGTAATATGTAGTAGGTTGTGCATGTATGAAACGTTGTATGTCAATGTATTTACTATTTCCTATGTTCTTTAATCCCATTATACATCTTTGTTTAACTGGGGAACTAGCGATTGTTTCAATAAACAATGTGGCAACTAAGCATTCTACGTAGGGCAACTTCTTTTCCTTATTGACTACTTTTATAAACTAAGGAGTCCTTCTAGTTGTTACAATTCATATTCTACAATCAACTAATAACTACCAACTAGTGACTATGCACACTTGAACTTATGATTTACCATTCAACACTAGTACAATTTAACTAGCGGTTGTAAGTTTAATACTAGCGACACTAAACCAATATGTCTCTATTCGGGCCCGAATAGTAAGACCAACACCTACACAAGGGCACCGAATGGTATCAAGAACACCTACACACAGGCGGCACAAACACGGCCATACACAACAGATTGCTGACGGTGGCATCATTTCGTTGATGTGTTCTATCACAAGCGATGGTTAAAATAGCTAGCGATAGTAACTCATATCTTGGCGGTTGTAAGTATACAACCAATTCGCTTTTACTAGCGGTAGTAAAAATAACTATAGTGGTAGTAAAATGACTAGCGTTGTAAGTCTACTACCACTTCAGTTTTACTAGCGGTAGTAAAATTAACTATAGCGGTAGTAAAATAACTAGCGATTGTAAGTATACAACCAATTCATTTTCAATGTTTGGCGTTGCTTTCATGATTCAATGTTTTCAATTTTACGTAGTTATTTCATTTGTTGTATCATCAAAATGGGTTTTGGCCATATTTTACGGACCAAATTTGAAAAGATTGTATCTTGGGCGTGAATCAATGAACCAACCCAACAACAACATATAATGATCATAACACACCTCGTTCGACCATCAATTGCAAATCAACAACCTCATCCAAAGCCTCCGTCGACAATTAAAAACCAACAAAATTTCCTTGAAAACCATGTCGTTTCGAGCTAATGTTATCACCATTATGAGAGATTATATTAGCAACATGCCGATCTGATGATCGGTAACATTTTGAATCGGTTGCCAATAACAGGAGCGGTGAGCACCTCTATTTTATCTACAAATTGGAGGTTTAAGTGGACCTTGCTCACCGAAGTCATAATTGATGAGGATTTCTTTTATTATTTAACATATAAGTTTGATGGGAGCCATGTTACTAGACTTTTAAATCGGCTTACGGGTCCCATAAAAAAGTTTGTCTTCTCTGTAGATCCCAAACCGTTGTCTGGAATGGAAGACTTGAATTATGAAGAGATTCGTGATTGGCTTATGTTTTTGGCACTGCAAGGAATTGAGGAGCTGACTGTTAGAAGCGGTATGGACAACCGATTACATTGCCAACCCAACTTTACGGGCGTATTGAATTGAAACATCTTGAAATTCATTGTTGTGATTTTCCTAGTTTGGTGTTTTCACTAGTTTTCCAAATTTATTGACTTAGAATTGTGTTTAGTCAAATTTCTTCTGAGTGCAGTTTGGGATTTAATTGTTGGTTGTCCTTACTTGAGTCTCTTAGATTGGATGTTGAGAGTACAAAGCGGGATGAAACTATGGAATCTTGCAAGTCTTAGGAATTTGAAGAAGTTACATTTGTCATTCGGTATTTGAATCTTTGTCACGACAATCATAGCATCCAATATCTTTCACGACAAGACTTCCATCTCTTAAGACCCTTACATTGGATTTTGACTATTGCACGGTAAGACCGTTTTGAGATTTACACTTCTAATTTTACAATGTTAAATATATGTGTAAGTGTAACGACATTTAATCTTTGAAACTAACCCAAAACTTGACTGTTGTAGTTGATGCGTGATGGTAATTCGGGATGAATGTCCCTTTGCCGTTTATATCCCTCGTTAATCTGAATCTAAAGGAGTTGATTTTGGCGAGGCATTATCGTGTCACTCATCGTCCAAATGATTCGCGGATCTCAAACTTGAAAAAGCGGAAACCGAGTAAGTGTAATACTTTATTACTCTATTTCATATCGTATCAAATAAATATCCGTGGCTGTCATGTTTTCTATCTCAATACTATTTGATTTTCTAGATTGCACACACACTTAGTGTTTTACCTTTGGAACAACCTTCATTTGATTTAGACACAACCACATTTAGTCATGGGCGATTCGAGACGGTGATTTTTCGATCCTTTCCTAGATCACGAATGAATTACACATAATAAAGTTTATACTTGCTTGTTCACGTCGTTAAAGAAATGTATATCGGGCGGCGATTTGATGGACGATGGTTATGATAATATCAAGGCAATTGGGAGTTCGCTAGGAAGTCTGTTGAAACTCCCCGATCTTCCGTCACGGCCGTTGTAAAATTGTTCTAGTGGTTGTAGTTTTATGTATGGTTTGAATACCTGCGTCAATTAAATTTGTGTACACAAAGTTTGGTGTGTCTGTTTATCAAGGGTTTATGTAGTGATCGTAATATGTAGTAGGTTGTAAATCAGATGAAAGCGTTGTATGTCAACGTATTTAGTATTTCATCATTGCCATTATCCATTTTATTTCATCTCGCCAACTAGCGGTTGTTTCCAAATATCAATTTGGCAACTAAGCTGTTGAGCGTAGGGCAACTTCTATCACTAGTAGTTGTTATAATAACTAGCAATTGTGCGTATAATACTAGCGATTGTAAGTATACAACCTATTAGGTTTACTAGCGGTAGTCGGTATAATTAGCGTAGTAAAAATTAACTAGCGTTGTAATTTGGCAACCAATTCATTTTATAATTACGGATATTTAATTTAAGTAATCAAGCATAAAAGCATTGTACCATTTTTGGCGTTTAGAAAAGTCGCATAAACCTCAAAATAATCAACTCACTCTACACATCTAATAACATGAGCGTTATGTGCTTCGTCAACCGATGATAAACTCACTCTACACATATAATCAACCAATTAGGAGCAACCAATTGTGTTGCGCTTTATAACAATTTTGTGGTATTTTTAAAATCCGTGACCTAACAGAAATTATGTAACATTTTTTTAATCTAACTAGTTACAATACATCGACATTTCCGTTTCATCAGTGTTCACTTGAATAGTATGTTTGAAAACAAATATTAATGTTAACAAATTAAATTCACACCAATAAGTTATGGTCTATAAAAGACCTACATATATTATTAATACACGAATACACTGAATAGTATTAGCGAGTACAACCTTGGAGTGTATCGACTCTAGCCTGGACCTCCTTTTATAGGCTAAGGAGTCCTTTACAATATCTGAGGATAATTATACTTAGCATACTTATCTAATACAAAACATCCTACCCAAGAAATTCAAGAATGTTACATATTAAACCGACACAATCATACTAGCGGTGAAAAACTACATTAGCGATGGTTTGCTCTTTATTTTATCCGGTGCCCAAGCTCGTCATTTTACCTTGACCTCGGTCTATCCAACCCGATCCGCCAGATTGGTAGACATACACTTGCTTGGGAAACGGGCACCAATCAACAGAGGACTGCAGACCATAATTTTAAGCCTCTCTTTGCATATTCTATCACTCCTTCGACCCAATACCTAGGGCTGTAAACTAATTGAACGTTCAGTGAACATTTCATGAACGGTTCGGTAAAATGTTCGTTTATGTTCGTTTATTTATTAAATGAACGAACATGAACAATATTTTACGATCGTTTAGTTAAATGAACGAACATGAACAAAAGTCACGTCCGTTTATTTATGTTCGTGAACGTCCGATTATGGGTTCGTTAACGTTCGTTTATGTTCATTTATTTATTTATGTTCGTATATCAAATATTTTAATTGTATAATTTTTAAATTAGTTTGTTTATACAAAACGACACTTGTAAAACGATATTGGATGCATAATTTAATAAAGTTTATGATTGTTTATCTATGTTCATTTATGTTCGATCGTTTATGTTCGTTTAGCCTTTATTTAGTGTCTTAATGAAAGAACATGAACAACTCATTTTCTTAATAAACAAACTTGAACAAGAAAATTCGTCCGTTTAGCGTTCGTGTTCATTTATTTGTCCGGTTAAAATTAAATGAACGAACATGAACAAGACTCCGTTCATGTTCGTCCGGTTCGTTCTGACCTACCAATACCCATGATATACTTCCTTCTTCCGCTTGGGTAGAGCGAGGTTAAATGGCGGTGAAATTTGAACATCCCAAATGGCTAATGAGAGCCTAACGGTTTAAACTCCCACCTTTGTACGCCATATGGTGCGGGCATGCTTCCACAAACTTCAAAGGACACGGGTTTTGGGTGAAGGAATGTTGTGAATGGTCGCGGGATGTGTTATTAGTCGTCATTCTCGACAATTTAGAAACGACTAATTGTTATTAGTAGTCATTTAAGAACATGTTTCAATTGTGGCGACAAGCGCTTGCGCTTATGTTTTTGTTTTGGGGTAAAGGTTTAGGCTATGTATGGGCTTTACGGAACCGACGGTGCGTGGGCAATGGGTTAACATCTTCAACTTCTCTTTGGTGTTTTTGTTGGTGGAGGAATGGTTGTTTTTATGTGCTTTCCTTTATTTACCGCGCGTATTTAAAGCGAGGATTTTCTTGTTCTTGCACGCGGTATAATTAATTTCCAATTCTTGTTTTGTGGGTAGGCACGTTCCTAGGCTCCTACCCTTCTATTTTTCCAATTTGGATTTGTCCCAAAATTTCTAAGGAAGGAGCGTGAATATTTACTTGATTTGTTCACCTTTTTGGTATTTGGATAAGCCTTATCCGTAATTACAAACCGCTTGAATTTATCGGTTTATTATCCTTTTTTGTACTGAAAGTTTGCTATGTCTCTATATACTTTTTTTTGGAAAAATGTAGCTTCCACAACTGTTTGTTCTTTAGGGAAAAAAATTCTTTATTGATCTCACATCTACAACCTATAATACATTTTACCACTTCCCTTCTAATTATTTTTAAGATTTTCCATAGATACTTTTTAAATATTACAAGTAAGAAAACAATGTTTACAACTACTTAAAGCATCAATTCAACACATACATTTAATACTCTTCTTAAATCACAGATCAATCAAAAGTACAACTATTTTACTATATGGTACAATCTAAGTAAACTACTAATATAACTATATAGATTTTAAACAAATACAACTAATTAAACTGGATGTACAATCAATTTATATATTAACACTTACGTATATTGACTGGTCAACACAAGTAGTTAATATAATCTTTAAAACACCCCCTTAATAAAAAGTATCATTATGAGTATCCGCAATGACGGAACTTTAAAAGGTATAAGTATTTTTAAATCATTAATTTATAAACTTTTTGATTTTATAAACTTTGTTGCACTATATATAAACCTTTTCAATTTTTTAAAATGCTTAACAATTACACAGGCATTAAATTATGAAAAGGATCAAGATTTCAAACCTCTTCATTCCACATGGACATGAAACATCAACTCACTATGGCTAAAACAAATTATAAACATTTTATTGAAATCACATAGTGGATGCCCTAATAGAACACAATGTACAAACCAAACAAGTTGATAAACAATCTCTTCCTAAAATTTTGAAGACATTTCATAAATACTTTTAAATAATACAACTTTTTTTGGAAATAATGCAAACTTATGAATCATAAAAAAGTAACAAGTTCATATATTTTATGTTCGAACTTTCAAATAAGAAAAGAAAAAAAATGAAAATGGCTTTAGAAAATATATCATCAACGACCTCGAATTTGATGGTTTATCATGACTACAAAAGATTCTCGCGCTACTCTAAGCATATATTCACCATAAAAAAATAAATAAATAAATAAATAAATAAATAAATAAAATAAAATAAAAAAATTGTTCGACGAAAGTATCAATTACAAGGTAACGCCATGAACGCCTTGTGCACTGCTAGTATGGGTATATGGACGCTCTGAATTATTGAGTCGAGATCAATATTGAACATAAATTTTCTAGAGATCCAATATAAAAATTATAGTCATTTATTTTTCATAAGAAATATACCACTTTTCACTTTTTTCTTAAAATAAAATATCTTGCAAACAGTAAATCATTAAACGACAATAAATACATCATCATCTTTCAGTAGACGGATACTTCGATATATTTTCGATGAACCTTTTTTCGAGCTTTTTTTAATGTTAAAGTTTGCGCATCGAAAAATCACATGTGGTATTAAAATAACAAATCACATGTGATTTTTTCAGGCCTAAATTTCAACACTCACAAAAAGTCGAAAAAACTCGTTAAAAGTATATAGAAGTTCCCTACATAAAGATGATTTAATTCGTCGCGATGGTATGATTCGTTTCATGTAACAATTAACGAGTTCGAGATATTTAATTGCTAAAAAAGATTAATGTGAGTTTTTTTAGTTTAATAAAAAAAATAAATGGGTAAAATTTATTCATTGGATCTTTGAAAAAATTATGTTATATATTGAACTTTTCTCATCTATAAGGCTAAAAGGAGTGGAGAGTGACCTCCCACTCGTCACCCCATTCCACAAACATTGCTCACACGTGAGGATATGGAAAAAAGGGAGGTGAAAGGAACCCGAGTCACCTCTTGGTTCTTGTGTTATTTTATTCTTTTTTATTTTGTTTGTGAGTGTATGCGGGGTATTTAGTCTTGGTATATTTGTATAAAGTGGGTATTTTAATAAAAGGTGATGGGTGGTGTAAGCACTACAGGTGAAAGGTGAGAGGGAGTGTAACAACTCAAAATTTTCACGTTAATATTTATTTAAAATGAAAACATTTTATCCCAAAATTGCGTACAATTTTGAACTTTAAATATAATTGTTTAGGTTATCCTGCGTGTGAAACCGACTCGAACATTTTATCACATTAGATAAATTTTTATAATAATTATATGGAATTTAAAATTTTAATTTCAAATGTTACCAAATAGACCACTGTGATTTACAGTATAAACTTGCATTTTAAACAATTTTACTTATAAGCAAACTTAACCTATACATGCACCGATTTCTATGACGTTTAAAAGCTTTTATATTTTGGAAAATTCAACATATTTGGCCCTCATTTGACCATAAAATCAACATTCAATTATTAACACTAAATATTACAAAATATCTCATAAACTTAACTAGGCATTTTTAGTCCTTATTGTCAAGCTAAGTTCTTAGATATTTCCAAGACTTTAATACCTAAGTAACTAAGATATCTACTTAAACTTCTTAACTAAGTTTAAATAGATATTTAACATATTCGGTTTTAGACTTAACGTACATTTAACACCAACCGACACTAGACTAGGCCCAATCTACACATTATAAGTATTTTAGGATCATTATAATCATATTTGAAAAGACACATTTCACTTTTTCATTTTCGTAAACTTCGTACATTTTACGTTTACGCGTTTTCAACCCTCGTTTTAGGATTTAACAACGTTCGCACTCCGTTAAACTTATCACTCATATAATATACTTTTATAGAGTATATTGACAAGTCTTAATATTTCTTAGAAGTTTTATATTCTTAAGATACCCGGTTTTAAGTTTCATGATTTAAATACTTAACGATAGTAATTACCAGGACCAAAACACACTCCGTAAGTCAAGATAACTTGCAAGAACTATCCAAACTTATCACCAAGCCAAATGGGGCAATTTTTTTGATATTTATTTAGGAATGAGGCTTAGAAAGGAAGATTATAACATGTGTAAATTTACTTACTTACTAAGGTTTACTAGTTAGAAAATATCTCATAAGTTCTAACCTCCTCATCCTAGTTATATAACAAACTCATCCTTCTTCATTTCTTTCCATTCCAACGCCCATCATAATTCCCTAGTTCCTTGATTCTTTGATCTTTAATCTTCAAGTTACACTTCATTGTTGAAGCACTTGTCAAGCTCCACATGAATCAAGTCCTAGTTTCTTCATCCATTGGCTATATTGCAAGCTACTCAAGTGATCAAGCCCTTTCACAAGTCTTAACACAAGATCTTAAGTGCACAAGAGGGTTGAAGGATTCCAAGAGTGGAAGTTGTTCTAGTTCTTAGTCCTTTGTTCTTATAATTCCTTTTTAATTAAGGCCAAAAGTTGTAAGCTAGAAACATAATCATCATCCTCATTTCTATGATTTCATGCTTGTTAGTTATGTTATTTTATGTTATATATGTTAGTTATATTGATCATGTTGTACAAAAGCTTTAAAACAAGTAAACATATGCTTATGATTTCATGTGAAAGTTTATGTTAGTAAATCAAGTAAATCTTACTAGTTATTGTCACCAATTTTATGAGCACAAGACCTTGATTATATTTGTAGTTGAAGAAGAAAATAAAATAAAAACATAGTCTTTGAAATCATGTTAAAAGAGCTTGTAGAATAAAAGTTATGGATAGATTAAGATTCTAAAGAAAACTTGATATTTGATAAAATGTTCTGTCCCGATTTTAAACCATGATTTTGACTCCTTTGTTGTCTGAATTAGCAAAATTATAAAGCATGAAAGTTTTCAGGAGTGATGTTTTACATAAGATATGTGAGAATTTTAGCCCAGAAACGCAAAACAAGGGCCGTTTACTGTTGAGATTTATAAAGACAGTTTTTGACGTAAAAGTTATTAGTTTCACAAGTCTAAAAACTATAAACCATATTATTTTCAAGTCTAATGACTTACAAAACTTGATGTCGTTTATGAAAAAGTAACATACAACATGATAATGAACTTTCCAAAGTTTATTTAACCTATTGGAATAATATTTTTCGTAAATTAATTAGATATATGAAAACCGCTTTCAACCAAATTTATAACTTATAAACTTATAAACTCTTGTAGATTTTATAACTTGTGTAAAACATCAAAATCAAGCAAGACCCATTAGTGAAACATGACTAAACTTAATTTTCAAATATGACCATTTCAACACTTATGACATATAATCAAACAAGCGAAATATACTAAGTACTACATTACTAAGGAGTTTCATGTAAGGGGTTTCATCAGGGTGAACGTATTGACGAGTTGTTGAATTTACGATTTAAAGTGTCCTAGCCCCTCAAACTCTACATGACTTACGAATTATAATAGCCCGAGCGGTGGTACGATATTTAACTAAACACGTTTCATAAACTAAATTGTTTCTATAAGCGATATACACTATCACTACAAACAAAACTAAATTGTTTCTATAAGCGATATACACTATCACTACAAACTACCTTGTACAACATCATGGTCAATATAATGACTTATATAGACTTGTTATATTTTCACATCATTATTCCAAAATCTAAGACACGATATCATATTTCTAGGTTATACGTAGAGATTTCCCGGCTTATGCATCGATTTTGTTATATATTTAATACCATCTACTCACGATGAGTTCATGGCCCCTATTTTACTTGTTTTCAATTATTTTGGGGGAGATACATGCTCGTTTTACTTATATATTTTACTTGTTTACCTGAAACGTTTTACTTGATTGATGGAACATCCTATTTGTTTATTGAAACATATTGATCGCTTTACTTAAATGCACAATTGTTTGTACATGCGAATACAAAGGTGCATTTCAAATTACTTTCCATTTGAACAGAAGTACAATTTAAACGTTTACGGACTAGGCTTAAGTTAGCAATAACCACCTTGTTAAGTCCCAATATCATGAACCGTTTGATTACCTATTTGTAAGCGAGAATGTCTTGAATAGTACTCCCTCCGTCCTATATTAAATGTCCAGGTTTGACTTTTCAAGTCTTTTTTTACAACTTTGACCTTAAATATTTTTGCTTATGTTATATAATATTAGATAAAAATAATACGTAGTGGAAATACATTTAAAACTCAATCTATTCATATATTTTACATCAAATATTATATAACACAACCAAAAATATGTATGGTCAAAGTTAAGAAATAAGGACTTAGAAAATTCAAACTAGACATTTAATATGGGACGGAAGGAGTACTATTTAAGGTTGACACCTCCGTCCATAGTAGGTTAAGCACTACGACCCTAACCAGTGTCTGACAGACACAATTTGGTGGCCCCTACCGGGTAGATTATCAATATTTACGAGAATGGGATGAGAAACACAACTGGTGGCCCCTACCGTAGATTATCAACATCTACGATAATGGGATGAGAAACACAATGGTGGCCCCTACAGGGTAGATTATCAACATCTACGAGAATGAGATGAGAAACACTATGGGTGTATAAGAACGTAACCCACGAACAAATGGACTTGGTATAGTGACGAACTAACGGACTTAGTACATTTTGTGAACTAAGCAGAAACTAGAAAAATTAAGGCTTGGGTGTCATGAGCTTAGTGCAATAATAACTGTTTTGTTTTCAAACTATGAGTGTGAGTTTACAGATCACACTACGAATATATTGTGTTCAACAATTTGACTAAACCTATGAACTCACCAACCTTTGTATCAACACTTTTTAGCATGTTTATCTCAAATCCATAATGTACGAGGTTGGCAAGGATAAAAGGAGGGGCACGAATACTCAAGAAGGCTATAAATTATTTTATCATTCGAAAAACATCAAAAGTTTTATGTTAATGTATTATGTAATCATGGAACCACTGGGGCCTCATTTTTGTAAACTCTGATATTTAAATAAATCGAATGATAATTCTTTTAAACGACTCAAGTTGAGTTCGTTTTCTATTATTATAACTGTTATACCGTCGAGTAACACCCAGTTTGAATTCCTCTGCATTCAATTAAATCAGGGGTGTTACAAGGAGTGAGAGGAGAGAGAAAATTGAGGTGGTGCGGATTTGGAAGGTGGGGGGAGGGTGACCATTACATTTAGCCTAAGACCACGTCACATCCTCTCACCTTCCACATCAGCGTCACCTCAGCTTTCTCTCTCAATTTACCTCCTCTCACTCCTTCTCACGTTTTATCCACAATTTTCACCCACAATGATCACACCACCTCATCTTTCAACTCATTTTTTAATTAAAAACTAAAACTTTTATTCATAAATTACAAACATTACATTAAAAATTAAAAACATCATAAATATAAAAAACTGAAATACCAAAAAGGTGTTCGACCAAATCGGCACGAATGTTTTGATGCGCTTGTGCCAATTTGATTTGATTGATAACTCTATGTCTTTGTTCTTGGGATCGTATGAGGTTGTCCAGTTGATGTACTTCCTCCAGATATCAATCGGGAGATATCGCCTCCCATGTGTCTTTTCGAATCATGTTATGTAACATGATGCATGTTTACATCATATTCCTTATTTTTTTTCTTGATGATATGGTCGTGTGGGATTTCTTATTTAGAACACCAAATGCCCGTTCCACATCTTTTCTTGCCGCTCATGCATTTGCTTATACCATATTCACTTGTGTTCATCGACGCCTGGTTCTGAAAACGAGTTAACAAGTGTCACCCATTATGGATATATCCTATCAATAAGATAGTATCCCCATTTGTAAGTACGACGTTAGCCACAAACGGATTCTCTGGTGTTTTTTCGTCGTTGAGATCGTTGAATAAAGGGATTGATGTATAACGTTGATGTCGTTGTTCGCCCCAGAAACACCAAAGATAGCATACCATATCCATAAGTCTTGTGTCGCAACAGCTTCCAGCAACATGAATGGATTCGAACCATGATTACATCTACAATATTGCCCTTTATATGCATTCAGACAACCAAACCACGGTCAGTCTGTATAATCAAGGCTTCCTAAGATTCCAGGAAACCCGTGCTTTTGTTCGTGAAACGCGTATAGCTTTTCAACATGGGTGATAGTAGGTTTTCGCAAATACTCTGCTTCATAAATTTCCGTAACAGACGTACAAAAAATTTCAAGAGCATCACGAGCAGTTGCTTCGCCCATTTACCTCATCAAGAACGTCAAGAACGGTGCCGTATGCAAATTGACGAATTGCTAAGGTGCACTTTATCAACGGGGAAATGCCATCTCTTCTGGTACAATCAATATTATCACGAAAGTATACAGAATGAAGAGTTACTTCTTTAACTATCCTCATGAACCTCTCCTCGAAATGTTATTCCGGAAACATTGGATTCGCACTAAAATAGACTTGGACTAAATGATCATGAGCACCATAACGATCTCCACTTATGATACTTCTCCTCGGTTGATTTACTTGTCATCACTGCATAATAAACGACAACGCTCTGCTAAAAAAATTCATGTTCTGACTAATAACTTCTTCTTCCAATGAGCCTGTAAACATTATTGCTTTGGAATTCATATCCATAATAAGTTTATAAGTTTTGTTTGAGTTGTGTGAGATTAAGTTTGAAGTTGTGTAAAGAATGACGAGTTAGGAGGGTATTTATGGGTAAAAAATGTTAATTTTTTTAATAAAACTATCCGTTTTAGTATAATGGATGGCCACAAATTGCACACAAACTGAATAGCAAGAGGCTCACTGTTCATCCTCTTTTTTCCCCTACCTCATGCGTGAGCCACCCCCAAAGCAACCTCGTGTTCTCACGGGTGCTCACGACTGATAGAAGACGACTTCATTTGATTTTTGTATTCAAAAAACGTATTTTGGTCCCTCGTGTATGTTTGAGTGTTTGACTATGGTGGCACGCAGTCACGCATTGCTAAACGTGGTGTATAAGTTAGTCCCTCGTGTATATTTGACTAACATATAAAAGATGTAATGAGAGAACCACTCATATACGGCATTAGCTATTTTGGTCCCCAGTAATAATATATATTGTCCCTCTTACAAATCATGTTGGACCCATGTCATTGTCACACTAGAGATGAAAAAAACAATCTTTTCTTTTACAATTCTAGTACCTACTTATCAATTTAAACATAATATACATTCATGTGTTGTTTCTTGGTCTTTAATATACTTCAACAACTGCAGAACATCTATTTTCTTTAATCCCTCTGTAAGCCTTTTAGCTAGAGCTTTTTATTCATTATATCATTTATTTGGATTAACTGTTTATTTGCAATTCTGCATATTTTCTATGAGTTTAACTACATAACTTAAATATGCTTTTTCAAAATGATAATCTGCTTGTAGGATTGTATTAAAAGGCAATAAGCTGATAAGCAGTTCTAGAAAAGTAGTCCCAAGCACCCCTTAATACCTTATTCATTTCTTAGTTCGGGCTCATATTGACTTTTTATGAGTTGTTGATAAATGGCATTTAGGATGTACTATGTAGGGGAGCTATGTGCAACAATAGGTATGATGCCGAAAGTTAGTGCTTGGAGTTTTAAACATTGAAGTGAACGAGTATTAATGTATACCTCGTTCATTAGCCTTTAGAATTTCACTTTTAGAGAATCATGAGTGAATACTAAAACCTGAATCATGCTTTATAACAGAATAATTTTGCACTGCTAACAGAATAGTGATCACGTAATGTTTGATAAACTAAGAAAAGAATCTGGTTAAGTGGAATGTCGCGTTTGTCATGGGGAACGAGTAGCAGAAGGTATAAGTACAGGCTTTAGCGTTGATGGATGAGTAAGTGATGATTGCCTTTATATTTGTGTGGTTGAGCACAGCTGTCCTGTGACAAAATCCTATTATGCGCTTAATGTCGGAATTTATTGTCCTGTGACCTAGATTCTGCTATTTATTTATTGTCTAATATTTAGTGGTGTTTGGATATATGATTTGAAAGTGATTATGTGATATTGAATAATCAGAATCAGGTAATCAGTTGTAATAGTACAACTTGGTGCATGAGATAGTTCTTACATGTGCTTCTGTTACATGAAGTGGTAATAATCACTTTTACCGATATTGCAGCTAATATCAGTCTAAAAGTTAAAACTGTCCAATAACAAATTATTGCATAAATATAAACGTAGCAGAATTCGGTTATCTAAACACGAGAAATAAGTATTTAACTTGGAATCGGGATAATTAGATAAATACTTTGAAAACGCCTTCTTAAATGTATGAATTTAAAAGAATTTTCATATGCTTTTGATAGGATGGAAAGTGATACAACTAGTCTGAATTACTGGCTGACCTGGAAGTTCTTTCTCTGCGTAATATGGGTGTTTGGCTCCATGATTATAGCATCATATCTGATCTGGAAATATGAAGGTTCAGGAAATACAAAAACTTATAAAGACGTGACACAAGAAGAAACAGATTGGTTTCTTTATGATGGTGAAGCATGGATGCCATGTATAAAGGGATTGCATCCTGCTTGGTTACTAGTTTTTCGAATCATATCTTTTTGTTTGCTTTTAGCAGCTGGCGTTTCTGACGTTGCCATTAATGGAACCGACTTGTTTTTCTATTATACTCAGTAAGCTTTTTTATATAACTTTATACTAGATATGTCAGCCCATCCACGTAAGATTTTGTCAATTTGGATTGTGTTTTATCTTAAATGAGTCAAATCCATTTTTTTTACTAAAACGGTCAAATGGGTCAAACAGGCTGAAATTTGCCAAACAACTACTTGTTATTCTTATAATGCATACAACATCCTAAAGTATTTATTCGAAGTTTTAGATTTGCTATGTTTCAGCATTTTTGATAATTATAGTTAACACATTTATCATTATTTTTTTTCAAAAAAGGTGTTAGCAGGTCGACAGGGCTTGTTTTGACCCGTACTAAAAGCCCTTTTTTTACCCGTTACTGTTGGCATCATCTGCAGGGTGCATATCTGTTGAATAAAAAAATTCGGGACCATAAGTTCTCACATAAAATTGAATATTGTTGTTGTATTGATTACAAGTGCTTCATTTCTTTCATAGGTGGACTTTGTCTTTGGTTACTATCTATTTCGCGGTATGTGCTTCTTTTTATCCAAGGTTCTGTATTTTAGATCAATTGTTTGAATTTCAATGACAATTCTTTGTTCTTCATTGATTTTGATACACTTGTTCTTATCACCGTCCCGAATTTTGTTTGCAGTTTGGATCTCTACTCTCGGTTTATGGATGTTTCAGACACCACAAGACATGTAATGTTGGTAACGATCAAGAATTTTTATTGCCACTCAGTCATGACGAGAATACAACGAGTCAACGTGCAAAAAGTCATTTCTTGCTAACAGCTGCATTTTGGAGTTACGTATTTCAAATTATTTTTCAGGTATTATTTCCCTTTGGTAACTCGTGGTCACTTGTTTACTGCAGAGTTATTTTAACTTGAATGTTTGTGTTGCTTATGATGGTTCACTTGTTTGCTGAACACAGATGAGTGCTGGGGCGGCGATGCTGACAGATTCTGTTTATTGGATTGTAATCGTTCCGTTCCTTACCATTGTTGGTTACGAATTGGGATTCGTGAGTACTCGTACTTGCTTTATATTATTATTACAATATTCTCATCATTTGCTAACCATTCCCTATTTTTTAATCTGTATTATGTACTTTTTCATGCATGATGAACCTTGATGACAGTCACAATGCCAGAATATCTATGAAAAGGGAGAAACTTTAAAAATAGGTTGCAATTTACATTTTTGGGGGAGAAAACTATGTAATTTTTGATATTATACAATAATTTTAAGCAGCTTTACAGATTATATCTTAGATAAATGTCTCCGGAAGAACCTTGATACAGTGATGGATCCTAGATGTGAAAAGGGGTAAAATTTACAAACTATATTTTTGGGTGACATAAATTATTTAATTTTATATTTATACAGAAACAGTAATAGGAGTGTTGCTTTATGTACTTGATGACATATTTGTTTGATGGTTTTCTTACGGGTTTCAGCATTCTTTTTTCTACTCTTATAACAGTTGACGGTTGTTGCACATTCGCTTAATCTTGTTTTGCTCCTCGGGGACACAGCCTTGAATAGCTTGGTAACTTTCCATATTCTTAATTCATTGTGTCTTGTGTGTTTAAAATGCTTTTGGTAATGCATTTCATTCTATGAATCCTGAAATTATTTTGAAACTATGTATCAGTGCTTCCCTTGGTTCCGAATTTCATACTTTCTATTACTGACTGCTTTCTACGTGCTTTTCGAGTGGATTCTTCATGCATTGGTTGCAACTTGGTATGTTGCATTCACCTTATCTTTAACACATTTCATACCTTAATCTATATTGTTCTTTTGTCTTTAACTTATCACTATTCCAGGTGGCCATACCGTTTCTTGACTTAACTGTAGAATACGCTCCACTATGGTACGTCTTTTCAAACATCTAAGCATCAATACAAGTTAAAAGAATGTGTTTTATGTTGTGGGCCCCATCCCTTATATCAAACCGGTAACATTAAGCAAATTGGCTAAAGGGTCAAATACTCAAATGGGTCAAAGTGGCGTTAAACTGCTAAAATTTGTGATTATGTTTAGATAAAGGACAAAGAAGGATGGTGGGTCAACATGAGCGAAACTGTTTTGACCCCCTATAAATTATCCAATTTGACCAAACTTGTCTCGACCCATTGACCAAACTGCTAATATTGCTACCTTGTTTCCTCCCCGAACCCCCTCAATAAGCTGTGAATCTGATCCTATTTTCAGGCTAATCTAATGTGGTTTCATTAACTGTGTATGTAAAACGCCATGCAGGTATTTGCTCGTTGCATTATTGCATATCCCATGCTACAGCCTCTTTTTTCTAGTTGTGAAACTTAAGTACTACATATTGGCGCGATGGTTTCCTCGTTCATATCAAACTTTGAGATGAAATTTATTGTATGACCATGGACCCTTACGCCTGGCACATGTACCAGAAGAACAGTTCTGTCTGTCCCTTCTCACGAGTCAAAGATATATGACATGGTTTTACACATGATTCTTATATTCTTTTTTTCATGAATCATACAAAATAAATGGTATAAACTCTCAAGGGGATGAAAGTTGTATTCCTTTTTTTCAGCCCCTATGGCACTAATGCTACAAGTTTATACAGGTTTCCCTTCATGTAGAGCTTTCATAATTAGAGTTATCAGGGTGGGATTACATTTGTATTTGTTTATGTGCGATGTTTTCTTTTTATGATGAATTGTATTCGAGTTTCTGACATTTACTCGAGTTGAAGCCGGATATGCATATTGCTATCAAATTTTATCAGTTTAAAATACAATTCATATTAGGTTCCACAAGATCATGTGATACCACTAGTCCTCTCACACAATGCTCTTGTGTTCGACTTCAAATTAGGTTCCACAAATTTACAGTATCTTGGGTAAGGGTTTGACCGTCTACAACCTACCTCCCATACCGCTTTGGCGGATTTGGTATTGTTGTTGTTGTTGTTCAAATTCAGAGTTACAAGGACTTGTTCTTTCCATTCAAAGCAACCATCATTCCTCTCTTCCTACCAGGATGATCGTTAGGATGAAGATACAATGGATGATTCGGTTAATCATCAGTTTATTAGAAGTTCCAGAATAAATTGTTGGACTCATATTTACGAAGTGGTTAAAAGAGCAATTTTGCCACTAAAAACTTACTAAAAGAGTTTATTTGCCACTAATCTTTTTATCAACCCTTATTTGCCAATAAACATTCACCGTTAGAGCATGTTTGCCATCCATCCATTTAATTAGCTCACTTGTTACTAGGCATAATTGGGTTCGACTCGGCCTCATGTCGTATCTTGATGGGTCTAAATGGCAATTGGCGTATGCGAACAAATTACTCACGATATATATCCCGCCAAAATCAAAAGATGAAGGTGTAAGGCGTATGTTTACATTGAAACCCGTATCGCTATAATATTATTATGGACCATTATTTATAATGGTGAAAACCTAATACCCTAAACCCACAAACCGGGCCCAATTATCCACTAACACTCCTCCATGATTCGGCGGCGAAATCATGGCTTCGAGCGTAGTAGTAAACTAATAAAGCAAAATAAAACAATAACCAAAATAAAGCGGATAATTCAAAGTATCCCAAACAATCGTCTCGGGAATAAGAACCCTAGATTTGACACCAACGAAAGTCGTCCGGGAATAAGAACCCAGATTCCACACCAACAAAAGTTGTCTCGGAATTAACACCTAGATTCGACATAAAACAAAACATTAATTAACTTTTTTTTTTTTTTTTTTTTTTTTTTTTTTTTTTTAATAAGAACGATTAACTACGCGTAGTAGAACATAACCAACCAGTAACAAGCAAATTCAAGCGGCCCCCTAATAGAAACAAATGCAATCCACGTCCCAACAGATCCATCAACCAATAATCATACATCAGCAACCAAACTTTGCCAAATTTCTGTCAAACAGATCTTGGATTTTTTTTTTTTTTTTTTATAAACCCAACATCAGTTTTCACTGTCTTGACCCATATTCTCATATCGAGTAACAACAATAAACATTACCTATATCACTACCCCATCTCCAACACGAGACAGCAATCAACAACACCAACAAGATTTGCAAAATAAAAGATAATGAAACAAATAAAGATCTCAGGTATTCAACTTACACAAAAGACTATTAAGATCTTATCGAAACACAACCCATGGCGTTGTTGACTGAAATTCAAAAGAAAGAGAAAGAGTTAGGCAAAAGGAAGAAGAGAGGTAGGGTGATGGGGTGAGATAGAGCAAGCGGCTCAACATAGCCACCCTAGCGAGAAGAAGAGGTTGTGGGGTTGGGAAGGAGAAAGCAGGAGGCAAGCGGTAGAGATGGAGCGGTAGAGGTGGAAAGGATTGAGGAGGCAGATAATAGGCGAGGAGGGAAGGGTGGCGGTGGAAGGAGATGATGGAGGGATCGGGAGAGGATTAGAGGTGGTGAGGGAGGAGGCGATGTTATCATTCTGACGAGCATTTAATTATCTTTCTATAGATAGGCACTTTGGTATACTTTCGACAAAAAAAAATTGTATTTTTCACGTTTTTTTTTTTTTAGTTTTTTCGTTTTCTTACGTTACTGAAATTTGCATTAAAAATTCATATATGATTAAACACTAATTTGACTATCACATGTGATATGAGTGTTATATCATATATGATATGTGATATCACATGTGATATTAGTGTAATATCACATATGATATACATATCATATCACATGTGATATCACATATGATATACATATCATATCACATGTGATATCACATATCATATATGATTTAACACTAATATCACATGTGATATTCAAATTGGTGTTTAATCATATATGATTTTTTCATGCAAATTTCAATAACGTAAAAAGACGAAAAATGTGAAAAAACGATTTTTTTCTTTTTCGAAAGTATATCAAAGTTCCGTCTATAGAAAGATAATTAAAGCTCTTCATGACTGATATAAATATTTTCACTTAACGATTAACGGTTTAAGAGATATTTAAATTATAAAAATATGTGAAATAATAAAATGTTTTTAATCTCAGCCATTGATTTCTTTTTAGATAGATGGTGGAGATAAGTCCATTGGTATGTAAAATAACTCTCCTCTTTAACAAATAGGCTGTCTGTTAATTGAAAACAACTTAAAGGTCACTAAAGTATGATTTAAGATCATTTGAGGACAAAATATTATTTATAAGGGATCAATCTCCACCTTCCATTTTTATTTGATCTAATGGATGAGATTAATCCCAACAATTTAAAAAACCCACTTTCATCATTTTTTTTCAAATATTAATATCTTTCAAACCGTTAATTGTTGCGAAAAATATATATCATTCGCGATGAGCATTTAATTATCTTTTATAGATAGGCGTTTTGATATACTTTCGACAAAAAAAAAATCGTATTTTCACTTTTTTTTAAAGTTTTTCGTTTTTCGTTCTTGAAATTTGCGTTAAAAATCGTATATGATAAACACTAATTTGAATATCGCATGTGATATTGGTGTAATATCATATATGATATGTAATATCACATGTGATATTAGTGTAATATCACATATGATATTAAATATCATATATAATTTAACACTAATATCACATGTGATATTCAATTTAGTGTTTTATCATATATGATTTTTTTCACGAAATTTGATGAAAAAATAACGAAAAACGTGAAAAAAATAAAATTTTTTTCTTTTTGAAAGTATATCAAAGTCTTGCTCTATAGAAAGATAATTAAATCTTCGTCGATCAGTGTAAATATTTTCACTTAACGATTAACGGTTTAAAGATATTTAAATTATAAAAATATGTGAAATAATAAAATCTTTTAAACAACCATTGATTTTTTTAGATGGATGGTGGAGATGAGTTCCTGATATGTGAGAAAAGTTTGGTATGTAAAATAACTCTCCTCATAAAGTATATGTTTATTTTCGTTTACACCAATTTCGGTCAAATTTAATCTGATAATTATCAAATGGCAAGAATAAACCTAATAATAACATATTAAAATTATCTGAGTTGCAAAATTTCATTTTATCCGTCTAAACTACTTTTTATAATATATAATTAACACTTAAAACAATGGTATTATTTGTACTTCGCACCAAACTTGTCATTTATATTGCTTTAATAAGTTATATGTTGGTTTCTCAATTATGCATTACAATTTTTAAGCATAAATTTGGCTAGAATTAATATAAATGAAAACACACGCATACTTAAATTGCCTATAAGTTATTTTTAATAAAATAGCGGCTTATATGTTATAAACTTACAGTAATATTTTGATGACTTTCACATACATCATCCCTTTGATTAAATAAGTGTGAATTAATGAATTCATGAGCTGTTTTTGTGGTTAAACTTGACGTGTATATACTCTGAAAATCAATATGTTTGCTCGAAATATGATTAACAAACTCCGGGTTGACAAACTGCATATTGACCACCATGTTAGTTTAAGTAGTCTGTTACATAACATTTTAAGAGCACAAGGTATGTGGAGCTTTTAACATGCCAAATGTTCATTTTTTTACCATTGGTGAGTCAAACCATATCACCACTTGATGCCATTGGTGAGCCAAAGGTATTTGAGTCATTCCAATGGCTCAAGCCATTTGTGATGTTTGATTTTTTTTTGTATTGTAAGTGAGTGGGTATTTTTAGTGGGTATTTTATGGGACCCAATAACATGTTACTGATGTGTTATGAGGGGGAGGTTTTAGTTATTGCTGAGTTATTAGGAGGTGTATAATGTGGCACTAAGGTGACATACAAATAACGTGTTATTGGTATCCACGATACATTCTGCTATAAGGTTCAATTACATGTTTACATGTTTACTTGCTGAGTTATATGAAACATCTTGTGTGGTTGACACAATAGATTAGATAGTATGACACTCACTCTCGCAATATTTCTTTTCCATTTTTCAATTAAATGCTTTTCTAATGAACTCATGCCATGAAATTCTAGTATTCTTATAAAGTTTTAAAAATCTAGATTACAAAACCGTTTTTTTATATAAATATATATTAATCCAATCTATTTATAAACTTTGTAAAAATCAAAATTTAATAAAGCTTATAAACAAAGTATAAAGGAAGACAATATATTTTAATAGCGAGAATAAAGGTATGCGTGTATTGTTAAAAAAGACAAAAAAAAAAAAAAAAAAAAAAAAAAAAAAAAGTAGTGATGTATAAAGTTATAAACCATATGAACTTAGACGGCTTCCAGTGGAGGGAGTGAACCCCGGTGACCGACCAATCTCACGCGCCACCCCTGCGGGATGGCTTCCTCAGCGTAAGAGAGGGTGTTGTGGAGACGAACAGTGACCTCCTCACCTCATAAGAGGACCCCCTTCCCCTTCCAAAACAGTTGCAAACTTTTTTTTTTAATTATTATTACTTATTTATTTTTTAACTTTTTACCCACTATTATTTTATTACCTATAAATACCTCAAAAATTTCACCATTTTTAAACACAAGTTCACGTTATACTCTCTACTCTCTTATTAATACCTATGTACTCTCTTAATATCATTTTATTTACAAAATGTCTCAACAAAAAACTCCCCAAAACACAAAACGTCAACAACGAAACACTCCCCCAACACCCGAAGAAACATTGCGTCTCAGAAATACTCCACCATCAAATCAATTTTCGACCATAATCCTTCTTTACGGCACCAAACTTACCAAAGTCACCATTCTAAAACCATAGCCACAACAAACGTTTTAGCCAATACCGCAACAAAACATGTTCACATTCGACTCCACCAACTACGGCTCACAAACCTATATGGGTGGTTCATCATCACAACCAAATGAACCAACCTATGTCTCATTCATAAATTTAATGTTGAAAAAGTACTCACCTCAATCTTGAAGTCCATGCCTCTCGTTTGTGAGGACTCTCCCATCGAAGAAGCCCCCCTTCCGACGAAGAAGCTGGCAAAGAAGGCGGTTTTAAATGACGAGGAACAACGGTGCACTCCGTAGACAACTAAAGAAGAAATTGCATTGTGCAAAGATTAGGTTTCGTGTATCCGAAGATAGCATTATGGGTAATGCGAGAAAGGATGTTGGGTTTTGGAATGAGATTTTAGCACACATGGAGAAATTTGTCCTATAATATGATGCGTGGGGTTTGGGGTCGAGAAGACTTCCGTTTCTACGAGCAAGTATTTCAACCCTCGAGGCAGTGAACCTAATCGTTGTAGTGTAGTATGTGGTAAGCCCAGGGGATTGATTCGTTCTCTAAGGGAATAGGAATGCTAGAAAGAGATATATGACGAGAAGGTGAGGTTGAGGGAGATTCTTTTTAGTCTTTTTTATGTTATTTATAAAGCAAGGTAAATATCTCGGGGTATAGGAGTGGGGGATGGTACTTCTACCGATTTCTACTACTTTTACTAATTACTAAACTAATTAGCTACTTTAACTATGGATATATTATGTTTAATGTATGTGTGCTCGTATGATGATTAAATATGTGTTTACTTAGATGTTCTTACTCCCTAGTTATCTCTTATTTGTCGGTTGAATTGTCATGTCCTTTATCTTAATTGGTGCGTTGTATTCCGTTTAGTCGTAGAGGGTGCCTAATTCCCTAGTTCTATGAATTGCAACTCTCCTCTAGACTACCCGGGATCGGCGAGTACAACTCCCCCGAATACTATACTATCCTTAAGCTACAACTCACACAATAAACACAATGAATGGCCTAAGTGAATTCTTAAGCTTTTTTGCTATTTAGGACGTTCAAGCTCGCAACAATTAAAGAAGAAGCCAGTTTTCTATACTCTAGCGTCTACCAATTAAGACAAGAGACAATCTAACAATAACTAACTACTAGCCTACTAGGTTTCATATATCTAAGCAAACACAAGAATAATTTAGCTACTCATGTTAAACAAGCAAGCATACACACATACAATTGAACATGGGGTAGACATAATGATAAAATGGATAAAAACTTATCTTGTGATGTAAAATACGGTATGAGACCCTAGAATATTGTCCAAGTTGGACTACAACTGTATTAGGGTTTCCTCTCCAAAGTTCTACCTCCTTTAAACAGAAAAATCGAATTCTATATATAGATTTATAAGTGCGACGGTGTCACCTTTTGCTAGTGACACCGTCAGGTCGCCGTCATTAGGGTTTCATTTGGGCCAAGTCATCATTGGGACGGCGTCAGTTGATGTGTGTGACGTCGTCAGTCTTCATGAAGGACGTCGTCTGAGCTTGGTTATTGAGCGTCTGGTGTGGAAATTGAGAGTGACGTCTTCCAAAGTTTAGGCGTGGCCGTCATGCTTTAGAAACAGAATTTTACCTGAGTCGTCGCTTGTATTTTGATCAAAACTTCTATATAGGACGGCGTTGCCCTTTGGTTGGGACGCCGTCGGTCTTTGATGGAGTGCCTTTGATCTTGACTTTGCTATTTTCTTCATTTTTTCTCTCTTTTTCATCCAAATATGCTTCATTCCAGCATTTTGCTTCCAAAATACCTAAAATGTGAAAATGAACGATTTTAAGTGGTAACGGATATAAATTGTGTCGATTTAGGGCTTAAATGACCCCCTAAAAATGTATGTTTTAAATCCTTATCAAATATCCCTACACTTGGAATTTGTTTGTCCTCAAGCAAATGTGCTTTTGGCCAATCAATTTATAAGTTAGGGGGCATGAAGCATTGGTTTAAGATAGTCTATAACAAGTACAAGCGCCACAATAGTCATAACAAGCACGGAAATTATACACTAGAACCTCACAATTGGTGTTTGGATTCTCTCATCTCTCGGGTTTATATGAAATATAATATGAATGAAAATGGAAGATAAACATTCATTACCTGGCTTAGTACATAGATTACCATAGGCTTGAGAATAGATCAAACCTCCACCGCTTTGGCGTAAACACCTAAAAATAACTATCTAAGAGGTCTTTACAAAGGGTAGTAACGTTAGGCTTAGGGTAGGGAAGTAAAGAGTTTTGTTGGATAGGGGATATTTAGTGGTAGCAAGTCAAAAATCTTATGTTACAAGCATGTAAAGCGTGTCGTTTCTAAGCCAAGACTCGACTCACTAACACTAAATAACTTGAAACAAAACATAAAAATAAACTTAAAACATAAACATAAAGATATATGTGGGATGGTAGCCGTATATTTTTCTCATTTTTTTTCATTTTTTTTCATTTTTTTCAACAACTCTTTTTCTCTTTTTCGATTTTTTTCATACCTTTTACTCTACCATCCTCTACGATAACATCAAAATAAAGGGATTTATAGGAGCATTCCTACACTTGAGTTTTTATTTAACTAACACTAATTGACCCGATTTGAAAAGATCAAAACACTTGGAGTATTTAATTACGTGAAAAAAGGAATTTGAATTTATCGTTCTTTTCCGTTACTCCATAAAATATTACTTTAACCCATGAGTCCCAATCGTCCCAAAGTCAGTATACAAAAGATATGACTCGATTTAGCAATCATGCAAGTAATTAGATAATTGAACTAAGGGTTTAATAATGATAACAAGAATGCACTAAAGATGAGTGCATACAAGGTTGGCTAAGGCGATTTGGGTGTAACATTTGGGGGTGGATTGTAAAAAATGTTCTTCATTGATATTCCGGAAATCCGAAATATCACGAGAACCGCGAAAAGGATAGGCTCTGAGGGGTTAATTAGGGGTATCGTGTACTAAAGATGAGTACATCACAAGGGTGTGGGGAAACTTACTCAGCAGATGTGGAAGAAGTAATTAAATTACATGTTTAAAACAAGGGTTATCCTAATGCCTTTTATCATTTAGTTAATCCTAACTACACGAATGTAGTCTCACTAGCGATCTCGGAATGCATCACAAAACAAGTTCTAGAATCTATTATACTACCGGTACACTCACTAAGCATTAAAGGTGAATGCTTTTATTCCTAAATATCTAGGGGCGAACCTCACGTTTTTGGGGTGGAATTTGAGTGGTAAACGGTTTTTTGTGCTAGTCATATAATTTCTATCCATGAGACGCTTTATTAAGACTAAAGTTTAACTCGTAAATGTTATTAAATTTTTTTAATTTGGTGCTAAAACTGCCCTAACAAATATTTCTCATAGTTTATTACACAAATTACGAAGGACAAGACAGATAATCAAGTGAGTGAATAGTTTATAAGTTCCCATTTTATTCTCCCTCCCTACACTTAAACTAAACATTGTCCCCAATATTCCCCGAAAGTATCAAAGTTATGATAAAGGAATGTGATTTAAAAGAGAAAGAAACTAGTACTCCCAGATTAGCTCGGTAAGATATGTATGAAGTTGCGGTTAAATCCTCCTTCAAGAAGAATGAATAAGTAATAAGCTTCTTCCAAGATGTGTTTCTTCTTCTTGTCTAATATAACATGCACACTTATAAGAAAACAAACGAAACCTTCGCGTAAAATCGGCGGTAAAACTATATATGACACACGTCTAAACTAGAAAGCAAGTAAGATATAATGCTTGTGGAATGGATGTTTGCCGTTTTTCTGAAAAATTAAGAATTGAGAATTTCCAAAAATTACAAGTTACACAGAAAATGAAACCGATATTCTGATTCTACATTGCCTGACGTCGTCAGGTGTTAATCCTGACGCCGTCAGGTTGTCCTGACAAAAAGTGGTCTGATGTGTTTTTCTGGAAAAATTATGGAAAAATTACCTCATTAAAACCTGGAAAAATTTATGCAAAACATCCATTATGACTCGATACAAGCATTTGACTCTAACACACACACAAATATATACAATTTCAATTATTGTTAATCTCATGTTCATGTTCTTAAAAACATATGTGATCTTCCCTACACTTATCTTTTTGTAAAATACATTTATATGCAATTAATACGAGGTTCAAAACAAAATAAAGCGTTTTCACAAAGTCTAACATGAGAATAATTAACAATGAAAAAGATATATAAACACACAAACAAAATTGAAAAACAAAACAAGGAAACAATTAAGCATGGGTTGCCTCCCACGAAGCGCTTTTCTTTATTTATGAGTCTTGTAGCTAGACTCGAAGTCGAGCTCCTACTTCGTCTCATGCATGCTCACATGCCGATATATAAGCCACTCTAATGTTCTTTCATCTTTCTTATAATCATCTTCTAACGCTAAAATTTTTTCTATAATACCTCTCATTTTTTTCATAACTATGTCTAAGTCCCATTTGTTTGTCTTTTTCACTAAGTAACGGAATAGGAGCCATTCGATTACATGCCTCGATATCTTTGTGTTTAAACCTAGGGTGTGTACGGGGCATTTGATAGACAAAATCCTCAACTTCACTAGAGAATGTAATTAAACCATCAACCATTCGTTTATTCAACTTAGTTATTCTCTTAAAGGGCTTTCCAAATATCACTTAGGTGAGGCTTCTATCAATAAATTCTCCTAAGTCTTCTAAGACCATGAACTCTACCAAATAAGCAAAACTTCCAACAAACACATGCAAGTGAGTGACCGCATCAACAACATTGTTCCCTTGATAAGCCAATTCATTTACCTTAATTTTATTATATAGATTCCTTGAGATTAAGTTTAAAGGTAAGAATGAATTCAAGTAAGCATCAAAACTTTCAAATCCTATTTTACAAGGAAATTGCATGTTGAAGGGACCATGTATCTCAATTATACACCTAGGGTCAAAACATTGGGAGGGATCTTCTTCCATCTCAATTCTAACTCCATCGATGACGTCTCCGTTGTCAAGTGCCTCCCCATCATCAAATTCCTCATCAGAATCCGAATCATAAAAAGGACTATTATGTTTCCAAATTATTTCATTATGCCCTAGGTGATTTCCAAAGTGGTGAACGGGTGAAAGGTTTGGTGGAATTGCATTTTCCATAGCGGGGATTGGAGCGGGTAGTGCAAAGTTTCTACGGCAAAAAATGCGAATCATGGAAAGTGATGAGATCTATGAACAAAAACATAAAGAAGGGGGATAGACCACAAGGAAGCTAATGAAAAAGAGAAAAAAGCTCACTTGATAGGAATCAAGCGAGTAGACCTAAACGAGATAGAAATCTAACTAGCTATTCTATTCCCGTGCGCACCAAAATCTTGATGTATGGGGTTCGGGGTCTAGAAGACTTCCTTTTCTACGAGCAAGTTTTAAAACCCTCTAGGCAGTGAACCTAATCATTGTAGTGTAGTATGTGGTAAGCCCAGGTGATTGATTCGTTCTCTAGGGGAATAAGAATGCTAGAAAGAGATATATGACGAGAAGGTAAGGTTGAGGGAGATTCTTTTTAGTCTTTTTTATGTTTTTTAGAAAGCAAGGTAAATACCTCGGGGTATAGGAGTGGGGGTGGTACTTCTACTGATTTCTACTACTTTTACTAATTACTAAACTAATTAACTACTTTAACTATGGACAGATTATGTTTAATGTATGTGTGCTCGTATGATGATTAAAGATGTGTTTACTTAGATGTCCTTACTCCCTAGTTATCTCTTATTGGTCGGTTGAATTGTCACGTCCTTTATCTTAATTGGTGCGTTGTATTCCGTTTAGTCGTAGGGTGGTGCCTAATTCCCTAGTTCTATAAATTGCAACTCTCCTCTAGACTACCCGGGATCGGCGAGTACAATGGTACCCCCGAATACTCTACTATCCTTAAGCTACAACTCACGCAATAAACACAACGAATGGCCTAAGTGCACTCTTAAGCTTTTTTGCTATTTAGGACGTTCAAGCTCGCAACAATTAAAGAAGAAGCCAGTTTTCCGTACTCTAGCGTCTACCAATTAAGACAAGAGACAACCTAACAATAATTAACAACTAGGTTTTATAGATCTAAGAAAACATAAGAATAATTTAGCTATTCATGTTAAACAAGCAAGCATACACACATACAATTGAACATGAGGTGGACATAATGATAAAATGGATAAACATACTTATCTTGTAATGTAAAATAGGGTATGAGACCCTAGAATACTGTCAAAGTCGGATTACAACTGTATTAGGGTTTGCTCTCCAAAGTTCTACCTCATTTAAAACAAAAAAATTGAATTTTATATATAGATTTACAAGTGCGACGGCGTCACCTTTTGCTAGTGACACTGTCAAGTCGCCATCATTAGGTTTTCGTTTAGGCCAAGTCATCATTGGGACGACGTCAGTTGATGTGTGTGACACCGTCAGTCTTCATGAAGGACGTCGTCTGAGCTTGGTTCTTGGGCGTCTGGTGTGGAGATTGAGAGTGATGCCTTTCAGAGTTTAGGCGTGACGCCATCATGCGTTAGAACCAGAATTTCACCTGAGTCGTCGCTTGTATTTTTATCAAAACTGCTATATAGGGACGGCGTCGCTCTTTGGTTGGGACGCCGTCAGGTGCTGCTGGAGTGCCTTTGATCTTGACTTTGCTATTCTTCATGTTTTCACTCCTTTTTGCCCAAATATGATTCAGTCCAATATTTTGCTTCCAAAAGACCTAAAATGTGAAAAGAAACGATTTTAAGTAGAAACGGAAATAAAATGTGTCGATTTAGGGCTTAAATGACCCCCTAAAACGTATGTTTTAAATCCTTATCATAATCCAACATCGGACCTACGATATGATAAGCGGGAAATGGAAGATTGTGTTTCCAACAATTGCTCAAGTTTGTGGTGTGTATCATAACGTCTTTCAGATGTTGGAGACAGGGATTACACCCAACAAGCACTTTTGGAATATGCAACTAAATATGTAACCCCGTTTGCACATCTACATTGCTGGGTTGAATTGAAATATTGTGCAAAATATAAAGACGTAGAAGTTCTGGACTTTGAAAAAAAGAAACACGAAAAGAGCAAGAGATACAAGTCTTTAGGCTCTAGTTCATTCAACATGTCGCAATCTGTGCAGGGTAGTTTCAATTTGAATATGCATGTTGGAGACAACAAGGAAGAGGAAGTGCAGGAAGTTCAACGTCCAATGGGCAGGGATAGAGCAAAAGCGAAAAAGGGGCAGTGTCATCAACAAGTTTAGGATTTTCAATGAGGACGTGTTGGCTAGGTTGATGGTCAACGAATATACAACTGCCAACGAGACGTACAACGCCAAAAGGCATAGAACGTTGAAGCATTTTTGGATATCAAAAGACGTGAGCTGGAACTGAAGCAACAAGAGTTGAGAATCCTAGAAATGAAGCAACATCAAAAGACGAAATGTTCTATCTGCCAACGAGCCGTACAACGCCAAAATGTTCTATCGCGTTGATTGGAGAACAACGCGAACGAGTCGAGGCGCAAAGGCAAGTGATTAAGGCGAGGTGAAATTTACCATTTTAGTTTATGTTTTTAAATATCTATGTAATGTTTACGTTTTTTATTTCGTAAGTTTACGTTTTTAATGATCTATATAACATTTTATTAATTTAATGAATAAAAGTTTTAGTTTTTAATATATTTAAAGAGGTTGAAATGTGAGATGGTGTGACTATTGTGGGTGAAAAATGAGGATGAGTGATGGGAGAGAGAAAGCTGATGTGATACTCAAGTGAAAAGTGAAATGGTGTGTGACCATCCGAAGTAGTCTTATAATAAATACACAACAAAATAAACTAAACTAATAGAACAACTAAACTAATAGAACGAGTTATAACAAAATTTGTGTATAGTCATTTCTATTTATGTATGATCATAATTCACATGTACACTCTTTTTCTTCAACACTTCTCTTTGTCTAACCTATAACTCCTATTACACTTAGGGTGCATTTAGTTGGAGAATAAATTCTCTTGTTTTCTAACTCTAGTTTTGTAAAAATTTGGAAAGGAAATTTATCTCCACAAAACATTTGAAAATATAAAAAACGCGTTTAGTTGATGTTTGTACTTTCTATTTTGAAGAAAGGAAGGGAAGGTTGTGGGTTACAGAGGAAAACATCTAATTTTATTTTTATTTTTTTGTAATTTTCTTTGTTAAGTTAAGAAATAGGGTATTTGTGTTTTGCAAAATATTTTTTTGGAAAAAGCTAATTTGAACGCGATATCTGTTTTCGTTGTTTTCCAAAAAATATTTGTGAAAAACAAGAGTGTTTTCCCCAACTAAATGCACCCTTACTTCCTCATCTCCTTTTCCTTCAAACACGTGAATCATCCTAAAAAAACCATAAATACTTTTGATTTAGTTGTGCTTATGGCTTAAAAATGTGTTCTTTCATCATATAGCATATTGTTAGAAGAAAATAAGGTAATAGAGCGTGTTTTACACATTTTATTGGTTCAATGTATAACAACAAAAGAAAAAAAGACAAAGAAAACAGTTGACACGAGTTTTTGCAGTTTTCCAATTCTGGTTTTGGCTGGTTTTAACTATTCGAGGATTCTTTCCGATAAAAACCGGTTGTGAATTGGTTTCGGTCAACCAAGCTAAAGCGCTTGATCCGATCGGTTTTCAAAACCATGATTCAAACCTTTATATCAACACAAAATTTATTCAATTTTCAATAATGTTCGTTTATTATGTTATTTTTTTAAATTGTTATGTTTAAGGTATTCAAGCATCTACTATATAATGTATTTATACCTTATGTCCTTGCTAGTTTAGGTATACCTTATTGAAACATCTATAACCACTTCGAACATACTTTATGAGACAACCAACTTTTGCAATGTTTGATAAAAATAAACAAGCCACAAGATAATAACTAATTCAATGGTGATTGACATGCCTAATAGTATGCCTAATGTAGAACCGTAGGGGGTGAATACGGTCTTTTCGGCTTCTTCGAACTCAAAGATCGCCAAGTGGTTATACAACAACAAAAACAACCACAAGCATAACCAAAGTATATAAAGCAAGTAAAGAAAACCGCAATATATACTGGTTCGGGATGGGAGTTTATACCATTCATACGTCCAGCTGCGAATCCATGACACTATACTATTCACTAAGTATAATCCTTTTGGTGGACTACAAACCGTTAGTCCGTTACAACTTTACTCCACCGATATGCAAAAAGATCGATGCTCACTAAGAATAGCTACTTCCTATGGTATTCCGCCCTCGGAAACCACCCAAGGGAATCTCATGATTTGAATTCCCATAAAGACTTCCCACCGAAAGTATCAAACCCCAACTAGATCTCCAACGATCTAGGCTTGGTCACCAAGACACAAGACTTCCCTTAAAACCAAATTGAATGAAAGGATGTTTGATTGTTTAATCAAGCCTTAACCTAACCTAGAAACTCGATTGAAATATAAATGGTATAGAAGAATACCTTCGATGCAATCACAAGAGTGGATTACATTCTTGTGATTCTTCCCTTTAAAATAGATGTGTTCTTCCAAAGATGATATGTGAGAGATCAAGAACACAAGATAGAATTAGAGGGTATAGAGAAAAAAAATTAGAGAGAAATAAGTAATGGCAAGGGGTGAGGAATACAAGAGCCAATGTGGGGTATTTATATGACAAAACCCAAATGGTGAAAACCCAATTCAAGGTTGTGTACGCACTGGCGTGTCGGGCGTAACAACAATGCTGAAACCCGTATCGGGTTTTCTTCGGGTTCTGGACTTTAACTACCCAACCTTGCTAAACCCCCAATTTTACTTCACACTTTGACCTTTCCATTATTCATCCTCAAGGTCAACCAACTCAAATAGCCATTTGATAAAAATCATTTTGTGTAGTGTTTAGGTAAAACCAATTATCAAAGAGAGAAAGAGAGAAGAGATAATTGGATAGGGGTAGTTTGAGTATTCCTTACATGGCATAAACAAGAGAGAAAGAATATGCCATAGAATATTTCTTTGCTTGAAAATGAAGTGTGGATGTTATGATAGAGAAAGAGGGAAGAATTTGAATTTGAAACTCAAATTGTGATAGAGGGAAGTGAGATAGAGATAAAGATTAGTTTAGGATTGAACAATGGTTAGTTAGATAAGATGGCATGGTTAGGAGGAAAATAATATGCCAAGAATATTCTATTGCTTGGATAGGAGGGTGAGAAAGATGTGAGATAGGTGTGAGTTGGCATGTATGTGATAGAAGGGAGCCTTTGGTTTGAAATTCAAATTTGAATTTGAGGTGTGAGAGGAGAGAAGAGTGAGGAAGGTGAGTTCTATTCATTGGAAGGTGATGTGATAGAGAGGCTAAGGCTTGGATTCAAATTTGAATGTTGTGAGTGAGTGAGTTAGCGAGTGTGTGAGGGAAGGAAAGGAATGTGAGAGGAGTGTGTGTAATTTGAATTTGAGAGTGAGGATGAGAGTATATGAGTTGTAAGGATGGGATTTTGAAGTGAAGGGAGCCTTTGGATTGAATTCAAATTTCAAATGTGAAGATAAGGCTATGTGTATGTGGGAGAAGGTTTGTCAGAGAGTGTGTGTGAAATTTGAACTCAAAATGAATTTGTCTGAGGATAGTGAGTTAGATAAGAGAATGAATAGTAAAATAGGTAATGTGTTTGAAATATAGTGGTTAAGAGGGAGTGTGGTGAAAAAGAGGTAGATGTGGAGAATGTTGGAATGTTGGGAGACAAATGTACAATGCAAGTAAAAGGAATATTAAGAGAATGTTGGGAGACAAATATTTGGCTGGATTTGAAATGGTTAGAAGGTTTATTTGGTGTAGAGGATAATCAAAAGATTGATTAATGCTTAATCACATTGTCATTAAGAAAGAAAAGAGTTGACAATGATGATTATGGGTTGTGTGTTCAATAAGAAAATCAAAGGTTACTCATAATCCCAAATAACTCAACGTCGAATATTCATAATATCATAATTGTGAATTTCCACAACTCGGCGTAATCAATAATCATCTTGATGCGAGATAAGCTAAGTGCTTTGCATCATAGTAAAGCATATCCCATAATGGGAAAGGATGCGTTTATGCAAAGGGACTTTAACTTTGTTTGACCAATAAGAGAGTAAACCGTTACAAGATTTAGAAGATGGAAACACGGATCATGGTCATATGAATACTTTCACTTGATGTTACATAAAATATATAAGATTCCTAGGTTTAGAAAAGCCTTGGCTAGAGGCGTTTAATAAAATACTTGAGTTGACGTTTTGTAAAAAACGGGAGGTTGTGATTTTGAATCCCTCTAATTCTAAAACCCGTTTCGACTTTCAAAAACCTTCACGACCTTAACAAAAACCTTGTGCGCTGCCTGCGAGTCGAAGCGCAAGCAGCGCGTCAGGCCTAACTATTGGGTCGGTTGGTTTTTAGCTAACGTTTGTGATTTTATGTGTTGTGAAAGTTTATTTGTCATCATTAAAACATAATAAGACCTAATCAATGTTGTCCCAACACCTAATATATGTGACAACATACTATTAAGGATAGGAGAAAGACTCGTTTTTACACAAACCAATAAACCATTAACATATCAATTTAGACTCAAAATTAGTCATGTTTTTAATCATCCAAATTATTTATCTAACTAGTTTCAAAAGTGTATAAATATCACAACAATAAAAACACTAGTCAAACTTTGAGTGGCTTTTCAGATTAAAAAAAATTAAACTGACTTAATTGAAACAAAACTCAAATTTCCTTAGGTCTGAAAACTCTAAAAATGGACACCATTTTCTGATATTGTATTAAGAATCAAATAAAATATAAAAACAATGCTTTTGAAAGCCTAATTGTATAATATTTGATTAGCAGGATACCTGCGCGTTGTAGCGACAAGTACCTTGTAACTAAAATTTTAGACAAACAAAGTCCCCTTTTTCATAATAATAATTTTATGAATAATGATAATTCTAGGTTGAGATAACTTTAATTAATAACACAACCTATTTCATATTAAAATAGTAAGGTATCCACACTACACTATGCAACTATGGTACGAACAAAGCGGTACCCATAGCGATAGTGAATTAGTGTGTAGAATCTTGTATTACGCGAAAAAAAAAAAAAAATCGAGTAGTTGTGCAAAAGATTCTCCTCAAATTTGTACATAAACTATCTTTTCACTTTTATTTAGTACACTAATTTTTTATTATTTTCGTTTTCAAAATTTAATAATAATAATAAAAAAAAAAAAAAAAAAAAAAAAAAAACCTTAATAATAAGCGTTCTTCAAATCTCCTAGTCATTTAAAGTGTATTGACATAGTTGAACGTAAAAACATAACTGTTGTTTTTGCATATTTAAAGTGCAATAACATATGTAATTATTGCCAACACGTAGTTTTATGTAGGTTTTCATTAGCTTGTTTTCGTGTGTATCGTTTTATTGATGTAGTTGATTCCTTAAGGAAAAAAAGGGGTATAAAAAAAAATAATTGGTGTTTAAATGGGTTTCAATGAATGCATTTAATATGAATATGAAAAGTATGTATATGTTGAAAATTATGTTTTAGGTGCTTGTACAATCTTCTTTAGAACGTACATTACTTCAAAATCTAGTTTGTGAATTTTAATAAGAATCGTGGTCCATGGAGAGATAGATAAATATTGTATATGTTGAGTTTAAGATATATGATAATAAATAAAACCATATAGACATCACATAGTACACAGCGGAAGACTTAGAATCATAACAGTAATTAATTAACTGAAATAAATGTGTAACGTACCTCTTGCAATTTGGTTAGATCTCTTAATGGATGTGAAGTGGTTTAAAGAGTTGTCCCTTACCGTTTTACAACTCAAACCAATTGGTGTAAGAATAATGTCTTACTACCACAGTTTTGTACACACGAATTAACCGCGAATCAAAGCGATTGCTAGATCTAACACAAGCCTTTGTTTAATGAAAAAAAAAACCAAAACACCCTTTTGGAGGGGTATTCGGCCGAATCAAGCAAGAGAAGGAGAGGGAAAGATCTAGGGTTAATTCAATGCACAAAAGTTACAAAAAACATTAACTCTATCCTTTGTATATATAGTGAATGAATAGCTTGTAGAAAAAGTTAGGGTTTGGGCTTGGAAAACCCCCCTTGGCCGGCCACATAGAGTAGAGAAAAGGGGAACCCGAATCTTTTCCATTTTTAAGATATTCACCATATATTCTCTTCTTTTACATTTAACGGTCGTTAGTTATTTTCGTTAAATACTTAACGATCGTTAGACGGACTTTATGTGTAATAATTAATCGTAATCATTAACATTAATTATTAACTTTAATTCTCATTCGCTAATGTGTGCAATCCGTGGTCACGAGTTCGAATTCGGACATTCACGTATTTATAAATATATACATTTCCATGACTCCCACTTTGATATGTTTACAAAGCGTGTAATGACATTGGTTAGCGTCTAGCAACACGCCAATGCCCCGATACAACTCGTGTATGGTTTTTCGGAGAAAACCCACTTTGATGATTCATCATCATATTCATCCTTTGTTTCTAATACCATGTTAATAAGAATATGGATCTCACTCATTTCTTAATTAACTATTATGTTTCTCGCTTTATATGATTGATCAAGATTACCAATTCTTGAATATATTCCGAAGACCTTGGGCATGGCCATGCAAATATCTTGACAACCCTACGAGGGCCCAAGAAGATTATACTTCAAAATAAATTTGAAGGAAACAAATCCCGTTTGACTACGCGCGAATTCATAAATTTCGCAACACTTACGAAAACAACCATTATAACTACCGATTCACGTATAGCGTTAGATTGCTTCACAAAATGCACTACATCCATGACATATCTACGGTATCTCAAGTCATATGATAAATATTCATGATTTACTTAATGACTAAGATCCATAAAGTATCATCATGTGGGTGGGATAAGTCCTATATTCAATTCATTAAATATCATATGAAATTAGTCATGCTACGCATCAATATAATTTCAAGTATATTCTAACTAATACTCATATTTGTCTTAATTCAATATCATTCCCATGTTATTGATCGACAGCGGACTATTTAAAATAACTTAAGTTATTCAAGGATTTAAACATGCAAATATAGGATAACGTTATAATAAATGAATAATAAACATAACAAAAATACTTTATTTCATCGGAATAATAATGTTTACAATATCCTTTATCCAAATACTAAATAGATCAATGCATGATAATTCTTAGTTAATGAATTTTTGCCTCAAGTCATGATAATCATATTTGTTGACATGGCATAATTTCAACTAACTTTGATCTATAGGAATTTTGAGAATACTTATTTCAATAATTTAATAAGTGAATTTCTTGTATGTGTTTACACATATCTTGATATTGTCATATCATTCCATAAGGTGCGTGACAACTTGAATCATCTTTCAAAACTTTAAAGTTTTAAAGTATTCTTTATGCTTTTATGTATAATGCAACTATGCTCTTAGTTGGACATAACTAGTCAACATGGTCATCATCAAGGATGCCATGACTAGAATTGAGTGTCATCTCAATTATACTAGCATCATTGTGTACAACCAACAATATGCTCTTTAAACATCCGTAAACTTTGAACAGTTATAGTGTAATGTTGGTGCCTACCAAAACTCAAGTTTGTCGGCAATGACAATTATGAAACAATTGCCATATTTTCATCCATAGAATCTAGGAGCATCTCGGGGCTGTGGAATGTGATTCTAAATCCGAACATATTCCTTTTAAAATATTTATTACACTAATAACTTTCAATGTTGTCAAATCATCTTGTAATCAAGCATGACACAACAATCTTACAACATGATGTACATGATGAATCTTCAAGTTAGACTTTAATATCTCATTATATATCCATCATGTTCTATTAGACTCATTTATTTACCGCATATATTTATAGTAATAAACATATGTTCCAAGGTTGTATGTCTTATTTCCAAATCTTACAAACGAAGTTTCATTCCCAACTTAAACTTAATTTAGGTGGAATGTAGTTGCTCATACAACATATAAGATTTAAGAAAATAAAATAATACTCCCACTAGCTTTCAGGAATACTTATGAGCAATCTTATTTTAATTATTAAATCAAACATGGATTTAATATTAAACATAAGAATCATCTCCTAAATGCTTGCATATATCCATTCATGGATTCTTGCGATGTACATATTCAAAGATTATTTGAATTCATAAAACTCCTTTGCATTACTTATCGTCCTCGCAAAAGTAATTCCGAACAAAGAGTTTTGATATTCATTGTCAAAATTTCATATAAATGAAACTAAGTATGACCATTATAATCTTTATAATTTTATTTAATGTATCTAGGAAAGAATATTCAATCATAGTTAATTGCTTAAGTATGATTAATATTATTATCACTAGACACACATTAAATCGTGTACAATATTGTCCATATGATTTCTACACAAAATTTTAAACCACTAGGGTTTTATCCTTTGAAGAAAATCATCTTCATTTAGATAAACCAAGTATCTAAAATTGATTATCTTTATGGACAGCATCTCAACATTCATAGTATGATTGATTTACCACAATCCAACATTTGGTAAATTCATCATCATGATTAACATGCTTACCATGATCCTGTAACTCATAATCCTCGGCATATTAAATATCTGAGATATCCTTACGGATCTATGAATGACAATTCCATTATATTGAGGTCTATCATTTACATGTTTAGCCTCGTCATGATATTTGCTAGTGTATTTCAGAAGATTATGTATTTTGTAATTTTAATCTTTCAATATCTAAACAAAACTCCGTTTGCCTTTAACAATTTAAAGATTACCTTTAAATAGTTTAGCGGTGAAGCAACAATACATTGTTCTCTTTTGGGATATTACAAAAACATTTGAGTTCTTGACATTAGTTTGTTACAACTCACTATACAAGTAGTTTAACAAATTCAGAACTTCATTATAAGACTTATCAATCTTCTAGGTAAGAGTCTTATTGAGTATATTCAATCTATACTCATTCTACTAACCTTGATAACTTTTGGAAGAAACAATAGTTATCTTGAATCAAACAATGCCAATAGATTTTGATTCTTCTAACTGAACATACCATAAAACTATGGTATTTCATTAGAATTAATATAGTAAGAAAATCTAACAATATTTAAGATAACCATCTACTCTTTGGCTTACCTATTTACCAACAAAGTAAAACTTAATGGTACAATAGAATTACCAAGTCAATTGCATGTATTATAACACAAGTATTCTTGACCAAGTCAAAAGACATATCAGTTATAATCCCACTATACGTTGTAAGTCATTGATTTACCATTGACTTCATGCATATGTCTTAAAACATAGCAAGTTAACGTCTTACTTTATATTGTAAGTCTTGTATTAAAAGACTTCATGTTTGTGAATTTACAAAGAAATCATAAACATGTAAAATTAAAGTAATTATGAACACCACCATGGGTTTCAATTAATAATTTCAAGTTAATATTTACTACATATATTTAAGTCATTCAACGAATACTTAAAATCAAAGTAATATTAGATTACTTCATTTAATTATGTCATTCCATGAAATGTTCAACGTAAGAAACTGCAAAATCATCCATGCTCGTTCTCACGACACGTGGATATTTTACCTTGGGCTACAATCTAATTTCACGTTCTCACGTAACATAAATTGTAACTACAAGTGTTTCTTAAATATTGAATGACATAAATATTTAAAGTAATCTTTGTTATCATCTTGACACATGTTTTTAATGAGGCAATCATACACATTTAAATGTATAATTCCTATTGGAACGTTACTCTCTTACATTGCGGTCACGAGAATCAATTTAAATCATATTTATATGTGTTGTACCTTGCACACAATAAAGATTTCTCCCACTTGTGCATGGAACAATATCATGTAGCAGATAAACAACACGATACATGTTCGTTTATTTGATTAATATGATTTGTGTCATAGATATAACAAGTAGATGTAGGATTGTATTGATTAGTAAGGAAACACACATGACTCTCCTTAAAAACATAAGTGACTACAATTGGAAAGTAATTATCTTTGAAGATAATATGGGTTACTACACAGGAAATAAGGCTTGTAGCTCCCATTAAATTATAAATCAATAAAACAACTTCTTATTTAGAAATGCAACACAAATGCTCCCACTAAATCGACAACATTGTAAGTGTTGCATAACCGATGAAAACAACTTGCTTGCTTTTTACTTTCCTACACCTTTGAAGAACCATACATAATCATTACTTAGGTACTAAAGGTGTATTCTACTATGTGAATGATGGGTTATCCATCAATGTTATTAACTTGAAAAATTGGGTATGCAATTTCTTCCTTAACAGGCCTACCATGCCCATACTAGTATGTAGCACCTTTAAATGCTAAAGCAAAACAACTAGATAAAGTATGCTAGTTTGTCTTTTACCAATTTTCGCGGTAATTTGTCTAGCTTCTAATTTTGTAACTCAGTATACATGTTTTCTAGTTAACCAACATTCATGTTTGTTACAAAAGGATTCATTCACCAAACGAGGGTAATGAAATCTTTATGAAAATATGATGTGCAATTCATTGCTATGAGTTACATTAGAATTTAGACAATTCAAGCGTTCTATTATACCTTTCTCATTCATGAAAAGGAATATGATTGAGTCTCATGCTTCTCCCATGGAAAAGAGACTTCGTTTGTCTTTTCGATAAATTATTCTCGATCAAACATTTGTTTGAAAGCATAATGGATCATTTCTTGATCAAAGACTAAACCTCGTTCTGTTAAATGTTGCATTTATACATTCAAAAGAATTACAAAATTCAATTTTAGTATTTTCGATAATTAACCCTTTCAAGAAAATTAATTACCCATGGTTCATAAGCATATAACCATTTAATTTTCACTGAATTCTAGGATCCAAATTGACATAGTTTCTTCACATCAGTTGATCTGCTAGTAATAAATTATTCATGATGGTACGAGTCGAACCTCAATTACCAATTTTCAAATTGCAACTCCTAAATTTATGGGATTTACATCTAGCCAATTTCAATTGCCATGTAAACATGTTTTATCCCCATCTTATGCCTTGAGTTGTCAGTTCTCACTACAAAGCTCAATTAAGTTTTCCAACTTAAGAAACTGCAAAATCATCCATGCCCGTTCTCACGTCACGTGGATAATTTACCCTTTGATTACGATCTAAATCACGTTCTCATGCAAATAAAGGTAATCTCGGTGTTTCCATTTCGTTGGATGGTATACAACTTAAATTAAGGGTAATAATTTTGATGTCAATCAAATATGAACAAAGATGTCATGCATTCATCTTCGTAGCATAAGGTTTTATTAAAGCAGTCACATCCTTGTTTTAATGTTTAAGCTTTTCATCATCAAACTTTAATCGAGGTATTGATTACACCAATTAAAAGAATTACCTTTAATTACACTATATCCTCTTCTTTGCATGAGTCATAAGACCCAAGTTATTCGGATAATTACCACAAAAATGGTGCGTAGAATTTAAGGTCAATTCACCCTTAAGATTTTATACACATTACATAGGAATAATTGGTAGCTCCATTAAGACGCACAAACGAGCGAAGAATTAGGTCGTGTGAAGCATATTACATACCCTCATCTTTAAGGTCACAATTTAATGTGTACCAACCTTATACCCATCACACGGTTTGTCATTAATGGGTGAGCCGTTCTAACTATTTTGTGCAAAAAATCAATCAATTAGGCGATTACGATTACTATGCTTAAAATTTTCATGTTTCACCATTGTTTAGGTCGGTTTATTTTTCTTATAAAAATACCCTTGTTACACATATCAAACAAGCTAGTATTTAAAAAATAAGCGTATAAACAATGAATACATAACATAATAATAGTCATGCATATCAAATAGCCACATGCAAACCTTTTGATAAATCCTATTAGTAATCAATTCTAGATCATTAATATGTATATGTCTAATTAAGACTTTCACCGTTTTGACAATGTACAAGGTGAGCCACATGCGGCGATTCATCGATTCGTAAGTCAAAATTAAAACATATACCACATAGCACATAATTGATTTAATAATAATGATTGAGGTCTTCCCAATTTTAGATCTATCAAAAATTTAGTGTATATCACTCAACCAAGTAAAACATACAATAAAGCATATCCATGACAAAACATGCATGTATTTATCATGGATATAAATCACACTTAACAATTAATGCAATTAAACAAAGTTACGAATTTAATACACATAAAATTGCATGCAACCTAGGGTTTCTAATCTAATTAAAATGAAGTTTACAAACCCTAATTAGGGCAAAAAATCGCCCCTCCAAAAAATAATAGGGTTTAGGTTTTGCAAACCCTAGATCTACACATACAATTAATAACACAATCGGTTTATTTGTTTTATGTGTTTGATGAATTAATTACTTGTTTGATAATTAATTATTTGTTTTAGAGTAAGCGCAAAATACATCCATGTGGTTTTACGGTTTTGAGACCTTACATCCTGTCATAAACTATTGGCTGCTTACATCGCCGTTAGCCAACGTTAGCCATTCTACATCACAGTCGCTAACTCCGTTAGTTTTCTTTGTTAAGTGCTAGAGGAGAATTTTTTGGTCTTTTACTCATCGAGGGATGTATTTTGCGACTTACTCTTTTACATATAAGAGGATGTATTTTGCAATATACTTTTATACTTTATTTTTATTTTTATTTTAATTCTTATTATTATTATTATTATTATTATTATTATTATTATTATTATTATTATTATTATTATTATTATTATTATTATTATTATTATTATTATAGTTAACTATTTATATAAAAAACATTTTGTCGAAAATATTATAAAAATTTCCAAAAATTTTATAAAAATTCCGAAAATTTTATAAAAAAAATTCCAAAATTTTATAAAATTCTATAAAAATTCGAAAATTTTATAAAAATTCCAAAATTTTATAAAATATTCGATAAAATTTTATAAAAACAAATTCAGTAAAAACTTGTTTTTAAATTTTGTTTTAAATTCCGTTAAAATTTTGTTTTTATAAAATATTCGATAAAATTTTGTTTTATAAAATATTCGATAAAATTTTGTTTTAAATTCGTTAAAAATTTGTTTTTAAACTTTTTCTTTTTACGGAATTTTTATAAAAATTTCGACAAAAATTTCTTTTTCTTATTTGAATATTTTTGTCGAATTTTTTATTAAAATTTTCGACAAAAAATTTCTTTTTCTTTTTGAATACTTTTTGTGAATTTTTATAAAAATTTTTTTTCTTTTTGAATACTTATTGACTGAATTTTTATAAAAATTTTAGACAAAAAAATTCGTCAATAAGTATTCAAAAAAAAAAAGAAATTTTTGTCGAAATTTTTATAAAAATTCCGTCAAAAGTATTCAAAAGAAAATAAAATTTTGTCGAAATTTTTAATAAAAATTCGACAAAAGTATTCAAATAAGAAAAAGAAATTTTTTGTCGAAATTTTTATAAAAATTCCGTAAAAAGAAAAAGTTTAAAAACAAATTTTTAACGGAATTTAAAACAAAATTTTATCGAATATTTTATAAAAACAAAATTTTAACGGAATTTAAAACAAAATTTAAAAACAAGTTTTTACTGAATTTGTTTTTATAAAATTTTATCGAATATTTTATAAAATTTTGAATTTTTATAATTTTTTATAAAATTTTGAATTTTTATAGAATTTTATAAAATTTTGGAATTTTTATAAAATTTTGAATTTTTAAAATTTTAGGAAATTTTTATAATATTTTCGACAAAATGTTTTTTATATAAATAGTTAACTCTAATAATAATAATAATAATAATAATAATAATAATAATAATAATAATAATAATAAAGAATTAAAAAAAAAAAAAAAAGTAAAGTATAAAGTATATTGCAAAATACATCCTCTTATATGTAAAAGAGTAAGTTGTAAAATACATCCCTCGTGTGAGTAAAAAGACCAAAACGACTCCCGTTAACACTCTAAGAAAACTAACGGAGTTAGTGACGAGATGTAGAATGGCTAACGTTGGCTAACGAAGATGTAACTAGCCAATAGTTTATGACGAGGATCTGGTCTCAAAACTGTAAACCACAAGTGACGTATTTTGCGATTCTCTTTGTTTTATGTGTTCCATTTTTAAGATATTCACCGTATATTCTCTTCTTTTACATTTAACGGTCGTTAGTTATTTCCGTTAAATACTTAACGATCGTTAGACGGACTTTATGTGTAATAATTAATCGTAATCATTAACATTAATTATTAACTTTAATTCTAATTCGCTAATGTGTGCAATCCCGTGGTCACGAGTTCGAATCCGGACATTCACGTATTTATAAATATATACATTTCCAACAATATATATGTGATAAAAGGTTGCCCACAACAGATAAATTCAATGATGGAAGGCGACGATATACGATAATAAAGTAATATAAACGTAAGGAAGAAAGAAGTATTGATGTACGGAAAGAAATTAACATGTTTTGAAAATTTGGTCGTGTTTTTTATGCAAGGATGTAGTAGATTAAGGGCGTGTTTGGTTGGGGCTAATCGGAATGAAGGAATGACAATGTATATGATTGTTTGTGTTTGGTTGCTGTGCATAGATTTCAGATCTTGGAGTCAAACCATTTTCTACACTCCATTCCACTCATTAGAGGTGACTATGAGTCTATTCAATCATTTGTTCTCCTTTCTCATTTTTTTTACCAACACAAATATCTCATCTTCACTCATATTTTCAGCCTTTCCTTTCAAGCTAGTTCTTCATCCACCAAGCTGCATCACCGGATACCTTCTCCGTCACCATCTCTTCTGTCATCATAGATCGGTCAGGTCGCCAAGTCGTCATCACCATTGAGTCATCTTCTCCCATCATCAATTCTTCTTAAAGATGATAAAGTGAAATAGAACATATAATGCATCACAACCACTACTCCTTCGACATATATTTTCTTCATGTTGTTGTGTTGCTTTTTCTTCATAGAATGCTTTTTCTTAAAGATGATAAAGTGAAATAGAACATAGATCTATGTTGCTTTTTCTTCATGTAGATCTGTGTTGCTTTTTATTTGTATTGGACTTGATAAATTTTAGCAGTGCGTCAATGGTGGGGCCCAAAGTGGAGATTTGACCCATGCTATCAAATGTAACCAAACAACTCATTTGGAATTATCAAACCTATAGTCATTCTACCCTATAATGAAACATATACCGATAGTGATTCCGAAACTTATACCAAACGCACCCTAAAATGCATAACGTTGTGCAGTCGGCTTATTTGTACTTGAGGGCGGGTGAAACGGGTGACTACCTCAAAGCCCTCATCTTTTTACGGCTACGAATATTATATTTGATGTATAAAACTATAACGCTGTCATAAATACGTATAAGAAATATTAAGCAAACTAATATATTTATATCAAGAAATGACACTTTAGGAAAATAGTTCTCAATGTGCGTTTAATTTACTCTTCAAAGAGTTGTATGCAACACGAACAAATTTGATCATATGACCGCCAAAATTCCAAAACCCCCTATCATCCACCGTCCAATTTACTCTTCAAAAAACCAACGGCCACAGATCACGATCCGCACCACTTCCTCTCCACCAATCACATCACTCCTCTCTTCCCTATATAAACAAACACATTTTCACCCAACATTCTCAATTCACACACTTATTCTCATCTCAAAAAATGGCACCAAAAGCAGCAGCAGGAAAGAAACCATTGGCCGAAAAAGCCCCGAAACCCAAAGCCGAAAAGAAGATCCCAAAAGACGCATCATCACAAGACAAGAAAAAGAAGAAACACAAGAAGTCAGTGGAGACTTACAAGATCTACATCTTCAAAGTGTTGAAACAAGTTCATCCAGATATCGGTGTTTGAAGCAAAGCAATGGGGATCATGAACAGTTTTATAAATGATATATTTGAGAAATTGGCCCAGGAAGCAAGTAGGTTGGCTAGGTATAATAAGAAGAACACCTTGTCTTCAAGGGAGATTCAGACTGCTGTGAGGTTGGTGTTGCCTGGGGAGCTGGCTAAGCATGCTGTTAGTGAAGGGACTAAGGCTGTTACTAAGTTTACTAGCGGTTAAGCTTTGTTATGTTTTGATGTATATCGGTTATTGATTCTCGTGATGGTTTAATGAATCTGAATGAAATGACTTACTTTTGATTAATGAATTGGTTTTATTTAGTGTTTCTATTGTGCTTGTGTTAGAATTAGTTACTTTTGATATATTTTATAATTTCGTTTTATCTTTTACTTAGTTTGTTAATTGATAGTTCTGGTGTAGTGCACTCACTCTATAGTTTACTTAGTTTGTTAATTGATAGTTCTGGACTTCTGGTATGTCTTTTCAAACATATATGCATCAATACAAGTTAAAAGACTGATTTTAAGTTGTGAGCTGAGCCCTATCCAGTTTTGCTTATATCAAACTTGTAGCATGAGCGGAAGGGTCAAACTGCTAACATTTGTGATTTGGTTTATAGAGAGGACAAAGAGTGATGGTGGGTCATCGTGACCAAAACTGTTCTGAACCCCCTATAAATTATTCAATTTGACCCAAACATGTCTCGACCCGTTGACCAAACTGCTAATACTGCCACCTATATGTGTCCCTGAACCCCCTTTATAAGTTGTGAATCTGATCCTATTTTCAGGTTAATCGAACGTGGTTTCATTAACTGTGCATGTAAAATGCTATGCAGGTACTCTCTCGTTGCAGTATTGTATATCCCATGCTACAGGCTACAGCCTCTTTCTTCTGGTTGTGAAACTTAGGCACTGCATATTGGCGCGATGGTTTCCTCAATCATATCAGTTTTTAAGATAATATTTACCTGAAATGCACCTCTTCAAAATCATGACCATGGAACGTTTCGCCTGGCACATGTACAGCAAGAGCGGTTAGTGAATGATGTGTTCATCTGTCCCTTCTCCTATGTCAAATATGACATGGTTATATACATGATTCTACTATTCTTTTCTATGAATCATACCAAATAAGGCAATGGTATAAACTCTGGGGAATGAAAGTTATATTATTTGTTCTGCCCCAAAGGAGCTAACACTACAAGTTTATACAGGTTTTCCTTCATGTAGAGCTATCATAAATATCAAATTCAGGGAAGGCTTACATTTGTATATGTTTATGTGTGATATTATCTTTTTATGATGAATGGTATTCTTGTTTCCGACGTGTACTCGAGTTGTAGCCAGATATGCATATTGCTATTGAATTTTATCAGCTTAACATCCGCTTCAGATAAATTACACTAGCTGAATGGCTTGCTTATTTAAGCATTTTCCTAACATATCTCCAGTCCAACTTTTGATTATATGAATTTTTCATGAGTTGAGATTTTAATTTATCACAAGCGAGTTTCTTAAAACAACTTATATTTAGAACAATCAAAGTTTTGCTTCCTAAGTTTTTTAGTTGAAGAAATCTTGAAATACTTGTGTCTACATTTCTATAACTAGAATAGTTCCAACTTCTAAGGGCAATTCACAGCGATTATAAGCGTTAATTATGTTCTTGTCAATGCATGATATATATATATATTTTTAACTTAACGTATTTAGGGAATGATTCCTATTCTCTATATACCAAGTAATGACATCGTCAAACGCGTCACAAGATGTTTCAGTTGGTTACGGCCATCAAGTTGAGAAAATAGTGTTCATTCAGTTGAGATGCAGAATTCACAACATTCAAAATTGCTATTTGTTTGATTAGTGATGGTGTTAAAGGTCCATGAGATGATCATGTCATTAGTCTTTTTTTTTTTATAAAATGTAAAGAATATATTCTAAAATTACTTTATTCATTAAAAAAACATTACAATAAAAAAAACATAAAACTTAAAAGATAAAATTACAAACTAGTTATAATTTCTCCAAACATGTTCCACAAGGTCATCTCGAAGATCGTTGTGTATTTTGCTATCTCGAGTTCTTTGTGTTTTCGAACATGTAAATCACATATTTCGGTCCATTCCGTGCAATGCAGCGTTGGATCAACGAACACATCTCTTAAATTCACTACGTAATTTTCGTCTTCCAATATCATGTTATGCAACATTACACGACAATTCATGATCCTTGTCAAAGCGTTGATTTGAAAGCACGTGCGGGTTGTCGTATAATTCCCCAACGACCTTGTAGGACTCAAAGCTCTTTCGATATCCTTTCTAGAACTTTTACGAATTATTTTAAACCTCAACGTTTTTCGGACCTTGTGAAAACGTTTTCACAAACACGGACCATGTTGGATAAATGCCATCGGCTAGATAGTAACCTTTGTTGTACACATGCCCATTTACTTCAAGCGGGCATTCGGGAGTGTCTTAAGCAAGTTCATCATCAAATAACGGAGAACCATATAAAACATTTAGATCATTATTTGCACGGGAACCCCAAAATAAGCATGCCATATCCATAACCGTTGATCCAACCGCTTCTAACATAATAGTTGGTATTTATGGCCACGCCTTTTGAATTGAGGGCTAAGGCTTTTGGGCAATTTTTCCAATCCCAATGCATACAATCAATACTCCAGAGCATTCCGGAGTCCATGTTTTGTTTATGCAATTCATATAACATTTCAATATCAATAAAGTGGGCTTCCTTAAATACTTCTCAACGTATAAAACATGTATGCATTTTGTAAAGTCGATTAAACATTGTAGTTGAGTTGGATTCGACAATTTGCAAGTACTCATCAAACGATCGGTAGCGGTCTTGTCGCTAATTGCCGTATAGCGGATGTGATCTTCAAAATAGGATCAATACTTTTACGATTAGGTAGCATCATAACCATCTCTAAACAATTGAAAGTATTTGGGAAGGGGGTGGCATCATAACTTAGAATAGCGTTAACTATTTTTTAAAAGTGTAGAGCTCATACGATACCTTCGTCGAAAATTCTCTTACGGATATTTAGGACCAATCTGCGTCGCCGAAATAGTCGTCGATTAGGCGTTCCGCCGCCGTTTCGTTGATGTGGTATATATGCCTCCTTTTAGGACTCGATCTTGATCCACCGGCTTCTTGATTACACAAGTTCATATATTGTTCATACTCTTGATACGAGCGAATATATCTCTCTCGGTCGTCTTTAAAAAATCTTCATAATTGTGCAAAGTCTTGCGTAGGGATGGTTTGGATCCATAATGAAAGAAAAATGAGTGTTTTTGAGGTGTGAAAATATGGAAGAATAAGGAGGTTTTATAAAAATTTGGGTACAAATTCAAAAAAGCAGCTATATTTGCCACCACCAACGGCTATTTTCAAAAAAAAAAAAAAAAAAAAAAAAAAAAAAGTTTGTTAAGTTTGGCGCGAGGTTTGGTAGTTGACAGGGGGTACGGTCTTGTACAAACAGCGTCGTAGCCAAAAGGGTTTAACCGCGAGCCAGCCAATTCCACCGTCTTCTCTGCTCTTAGGATGAAGATACAATAGTTGATTCCGTGAATTACCATCATCAGTATTATAGAAGTTCCAGTGTCAATAGTTGGACTCATTTTTGTGAAGTTCGTTGAACAAATTTTGTAAATTTGATTAAAGTAGTGCGAAATTGATGAATTCAATTTATTTTGTGGTTAAACTTGATGTGTATATGATAAGAGAATTAATGTATTGTTGATCGTTTGAAGTGGTTGAAGTATACGACTGATAGTGATACATAATGCGAATTTATTTTTTTATTTTTTGAAAAGCATAATGCGAATTTAATTAGAGTGTATGAGAGGGAAAAGGTGATATTTTGAAAGATTCAAACTTTGATTAACAAACTTCGTGTGACTAAGAGCATCGAGTACCAGCCCTCGACCGGCGTCCTCCGACTGTCGAGGCACTATGGCGTCACCACGATACCGCGACCTCAGTGCCATTCTCGGCAAGCACGCACTTGGCTCGAGCCAAACCCATTTTCTTTTCTATTTTTCTTTTTTAAATGATTTTTGTTCGGCTTGCATTTATTTTGTGTTCGTCTTTTAACTTTAATATTTTTTTTTTTTTTTTTTTTCGCGTGTGTTTTTATTTATGGAAGAACAATAAAATAAAGCAAGATCAACATTTTTTTTTTATTTTTTTTATATTAAACTTTTATTAACGTTAGATGTTCACTTTTAACCCTTATCATAATTAAAAAAGTTATGTGAATGTCGATTATACATTTTTAACCTTTAATTTTATAAAATTTATAATTTTTACTTTTAATGAAAAATTAGCTGATTTAAAAACGTAGAAAATAAAATATAATAGTAGGTCTCAAAAGAAGTGTTTGAATGAAAATTATAAAATAATAACCAATTTTTTGTTTTGTTTCGATTTATTCACTTTATTTTTTTTTTAATTATACAATAATAATCAAGTTTGACTAGTATTCCATTTTAGTCACTCAAAGTTTTAACAGTGTTTTATTAATATGTAAATTTCATGTTTTAGTAATTAAAACGAAACACTTTTCAAACTTGATTATCATTTTATAACATGTATTTCTTTTTGTCTATGCATAAGTTGATTGTACATCAAGTTGGTCGAGGTTAATGAAATGGGGGTGGGTATTTATTGTTACGGTACAACCAATCAATGCATATATGAATATCTTAAAGATAGTTTTTTTGAACAATTACACAATAATGAAACAATATTTAAACTTGGATGTTTTTATGCTCAATTTAAAATTTGAGTGACTAGATTGGAACAATCATCAAACGTCGTTATTAGTCAACAATTTCCGGAGTATTTTGGCTTGAGCCATAAGGAAATGGGTTTTGGGTGTGTAAGTGAAAGGGAAATAACAACGTGGCATGGCGTGACACTCGAAAGGTCATGACTTGAACCATTACACCAATGCTTTAAACCGGACGTAGTGATGACCTACGTCACCATCGCGAACTTCGCCACATAATCTTTTCACTCAACCACTAACAAAATGTAATAAAGAAACAAACTTCATAACGCAAACATACTTCACTTAACAACTTCTTCATCCATGACCATTGGTCGGATGACTCGTGGGGAGATATAAATTACACATTTGTTACCGCACCACGACATCTTAATTGTGAGTATGATATCTATGAATATGATGTATCTTTTGAAATAATTTTTTGGTTCAGTTCATATGATACTACAAAAATGTTAGTTTCGTAATACTTTGAACACCCGTCGGTATTTTAGTGATTAATTTACTCGTATTACCCGTTTTCAACTTAGAGCACAATTGATGTATTTAAATCAATAATTTATGGATACCCAAAGACCAACCACTCTATTATATGGATCCAGGCCCAGATTTGGCTATGGGCCATAAGGGCGACGACCTAGGGGCAACCCGGAAAAGGGGGGGGGGGGCAGCAAGCTAGAGACCCATATGTATGTATACTATGTTAAAATACGGCCCATTTAAAAAAAGCCTGCTACAGTGCTACATATTACGAGTAATTTTGAAATGGAAGTTACGATTACGAAACCTACGTGATTTACTCAATCATTATTTGACTAAATCATTAAATAGAATAAGGGTGTGTTTGTTTTTTTTAAAAAAAGTCTTATTAGCCCTCTTACTCTTACCAGTAAGAGGTGGGCAGACGTTTTGCTTGTTTGTTTTTTTCTTTTGAGTAAGACCCAGTTAGACGTATAACATCTTACTCAGTAAGAGGTGGGGACTTGTCTTCACGCCTCTTACTCGTTTGTAAACTTTGTATAATATATTTGATTGTTTATTAACTATGTTATATTTATGATAAAAGTCTTGTTTCATATTTACATAAGTTACTTATTATCGCATTGCGTTGGTTTAATAAACAAATTGCAAAACAAACACTTAAAATCATTCGGACACTTATACAAAACAAACAACATTATTTCGTTCGATTTAGACTTTCTAGCCACATCTTACCAAGAAGATGCGGTAGTCGGTCGGACCAAAACATCTTAATGAAACGAACACACCCTTAATATAACCGAACAGAAGTTTACAATTACAACTTATATACCAAATACCATTATACACATATTCACATAAGAAAGGAAAACGGTAGGCAAGGGCGCAAGGCAAAACGGTAGGCAAGGGCTGAAGGGCGCAAGGCTTAAGGCTGTGAATTTGTGATCACGAGAAATAAGTTTCGAATTAGAAAGATGTTTAACAAAGAACATATCATCTTTTTTTCTCTTCATAAATTTGATCAGGTGATATTGTTCCATACTTATTATTTTTGCTTTTGTAGAATAATATATAATTTACACTTTATTTTGTCATGTTGCGTCGTTCACAACCGTCGGGTGCCCAAAATAGGAAACGAAAAAAAACTCAACAAGAATTAGAGCGACCTCAACATGGTTCTATGGATGGTATGTTGTTAGAACGAAAAATAATAATAATAATGTTGAAGAAAATAATGATGAGGTTAACGTTAATATAGATAATGAAAATCCTATAAATAATGAAAACCTATAAAATGATAAGGTTAACGTTAATGATGATCATGAAAATCCTAAAAACAATAAAAATCTAGAAACTAATGAGGTTAATGTTAGCAACGATGATGAAAATCCTAATAATGAAAATCACAAAAGTCCTCAAGATTGTTATGTTGACGGAGTTGTTGGTTTAATGGATAATAAATTAATAGACGTGTGTTAGGATCGAACTCGAGACCACGGGATTGCACACTTTGCGTATGAGAATTAAAGTTAATAATTAAATATAAATGTTATATTTATTTATTAATTAAACGAAATAACATAACGGACGTTAAGTAATTAGTTGTAATGGACTAACGGTCGTTAAATGTAATTGGAAAGGACTAAATATGAAATTAGAGATCGAGAAGGTTCTAGAATCCCTTTGGGAGTCCATAACCGATCGTCTAAAGGGTTTCCATAATCCAACCCATAACCAACTTGTTCACCAAGTTACTTTGGGTATAAATACAAAACCAAGGGTGTTTGTAATTTATCTCTTGTACTCATTAAGCTAAAACCTAAATTGTTTTGTGTGTGTTTTGCTTAGAACCGATTGTACATCACCACAAGGGTATCGATCCTTAACTTTTCCAATACAAAGTTATTTGTTTAATTAAAACTAGCATTCCTTTAATTCGGTATAGTACGTGTATACAAAAAGTGGTACTAACACATTATTGTTAGTATTCTTGGATTGAATTACAAAAAGGTAAGAGGTAATTCACATAATCCTATAAACCCTAATTATGGTTCATCTCAATTGCTAGTTTTGTGGATTTGATTCTTGTTCGGCTAGAATAAAAAAGGTACGCATATTCTTGTTTATGTTAATTAATTATTCGTTAATCTTTCCTATACGCTTCCGCATGTGTACTTGATGTTTATTGTTTATATTTATGATTAGTCATGTTATATAATTCCAACAGTGGCATCACGAGTCATTGGTTTTAATGAGTAATTAATTACATAAACGCGTAATAAAACGTATATTGTATGATGTTTGATGTGATTAATCTAGGGTTTTGGTTTATTTTTTTTATGGGTCAATTTTAAATTTTTTTGGGGCGTACCCAATATTTTTTGGTCGACACATATAAATTTTTTTTTAGGGTTTGAAAATTGTTTGCTAACCTTATCGAAACCTATAATTAATATATATAAGTTACGTGATTAATTCATGAATAATTGTTATGTGACATGGGATTATTATATGCGATCTTGTGACTATTTGTATAATTGTTATGATATATCCATGATATTACATGCATGTTTGTCATGGATAGTTGCTTTGATATTGTTTAATTGTTAATATATATTTATCACATGTTTATTTACGATAAATCTTGAGTTGGGGAAGACTCCAATTATATATTAATGAATCAATTATTTGCTAATTGGTATATTTTTAATTATGGGTTTACTTAATCGATTCATCGATGTATGTGGCTCACTTTCTATCATTGGGTGAAAGCCCTAATTAATATATACATTAATTTAACCTAGATATTGATTATTAATAGGTTTTATCGAATAAGTTGCATGTGACTACTTGTTTACACGTATTAATTGTTAGTTATGTGCGCATTATTTTTAGTTGTTTATTTTTTATTAGTTTACTTGTTTGTTTATTATGTATGACAGTTTTAAACAAAGGGTAATTTTGAATAAAAAATAATATGGACTAAACAATGGTGAAATTTGATTTGTCTTGAAGAGTTAAGTTTTCTAAAGTTTAATTGATTGGTTATTTTGGTACAAATGGTTTGAACGGCTCACCCACTAGAACAAACTATAAAGGGGTTAATAAAGAAGTGCGCACAATCACATCGAAAGGATGTCTAAGGTTATGCTTTGCGCTTACGGTCTCTCCCCCTATGAGTTCGATTGGAGCTACTTAGTAAGCCATAAATGTACAAACTCATCTTAAGGCGAATTAGTTTTAATTCCATGCGCCACTTTGGTGGTAATTACCGAAACACTAAGTGTTTACACTTATGCAAAAGTGCGGTATAATGAGCGATAATTAACGCTAAATTCCTTGATTGGTGAACCCAATACCTCAATCAAAACTTTGATAATTTGATCTTTATGAATTGGTAATAAAAGTTTTTATTAAATTTATGCTACAAGATGAATGCATGACATCTTTGTACATATTTGAATTGACCACATAAAATCAAAACTAGTATCCTTATAAATTAAGTTATATGTCATCTAATTAAAAGGAACACTTGAAGTTGCAATTTACGTCATGACAGTACTTGGCGAGATTGTGATGGAGAGGTAAATCTCTATGTAAAGTCATACCTTACATGGACACATTTGCAGTTCTTTAAGTTAGACACTTAAGTTGAGTAGGAAGTGAGAACTGGACTCAAGGCATAAGATGGGATAAAACATGTTTATATTTGCAATAGCGTTGGAAAATATAAATCCCATAATGATCTAGGAATTGGAAATTGTTTGCCAATTATTGTTCGACAGATTACCTTATTATATGCTTTCGTTACTAGCAGATCAATTGATGTAATAAACCTATGATAATTTGGATCCTAGTTTTTTGAGAAAATTTTATGGTTATATGAATATTACCTTGGGTATTTTATTTTCGGGAAAAAGCCAAAAATACTCTATGTACTTCTCGTGAAAACTCATTATACTTTATGAACTCTTAAATCACTCATGATACATCATATTTTTACATTTTCGACTCATTATGCTTAATTACTTCTTTCTAACATTAAAGACAATAATACCCTGTCTTCTTTACCGACCATCACCACCACCGCTCATCAAAACCACCACCATACGAGAAAAACCAACTACAACAACTTCTAACAATCATTATCTCATCTCCTCAACCAATTGTCGGTCAACGACTTACATGGTCTAACCAAATGAGCGACAAACAAAACGAAAAACAAACAAACTATCTTGGATTTAGGGTATGATTGAGTGATTCTAAACGAATCAAAAGTATACGACTTAAACCCTAATTGATTCTAAACGAAACAAGTTTTAACATATAAAACCACCAGAAAATCCCCAAATTATACGACTTAAACCCTAATTAATTGATTTTGATTCAAACGTGTTTCTGGGTTTGATTGAGTGATCGTACCATGTTAATAACATGATTCCGACCAAAACCCACCATAATAATCAAACTATAACACACCAAATCATAAACACCCAAATCGTTAAACCCTAAAATCTTAATCCCTTTAAAACTAAAATTTTAACCGTTGGATTTGTGCGAATCTTGAAAAAAATGGGGCTGTTATGGTGGTTTGTTGCATTCGGTTGTTGAAGGGTTTTTTAAATGAGTTATTGTAGTTGATTATTGATGAGATGTGATTTGACAATTGGTTTTGATGAGCAGAGGTGGTGGTGATGGCTGGTAAAGAAGACAAGGGTACTATTGTCTTTTAATGTTAGAAAGAATAAGTAACTAAGCATAATGAGTCGAAAATGTAAAAAATGTGATGTATCATGAGTGATTTAAGAGTTCATAAAGCATAATGAGTTTTCACAAAAAGTACATAGAGTATTTTTGGCTTTTTCCCTTTATTTTCTTGAAAAGTTTAATTATCGAAAATACTAAAACTGAATTTTGCTAATTCTTTAAATGTATTAAAGCAACATTGAACCCTAAACGAAGGTTATTCCTGTATTGGTAAATTGATCTACACCTGCAAGGGTTTTTGGTAGAGTCAACTTTACTAAATGAATAAACCTAGTCCTCTTTTCATAAGAAATAGTGAGATTCAATCCTATTCATTTTCATGAATGAAGAAAGGTATGATAGGACAATTAGAATTGTCTAAATTCTAAATAAATAACTCGTAAGCAAATTTTAATAGTTAAGAAAATTGCATATTTTCTGAGTTATTAAATTAGAAACTAGACTAATTACTGTATAATTGGTAAAAGACAAACTAGCATATTTTATCTAGTTATTTTGTTTTGACCATTTAAAAAGTACTACTTACAATTGTTGGAATAGTAGAACTATTAAGAAAGAAATTGCATGCCCAATTTTTTCAAGTTAATAGCATTGATGGATAGTTCATCATCTACATTGTAGAATAAACTCTTTTAGTACATAAGTAATTATTATGTATGGACTTTCTCAAAAGTGTAGGGAAGTAAATAGAGCGCTATTTTCTTTCACTGGTTAATGTTACACTTACAATGTTATCAAATCCAGTGGGAGTATTGTGTTCTTATTACTGAATAAGGAGTTAATGTAATGATCTCTAATTCAGTGGGAGTTACAAGCTTTGTCGTCTTGGTAGTAACCCAGATTATCTCTAGAATGTCTTAAGATAATTAGTTTTCACTTGTAGACACTTATGTTTTCAAGGATAGTCATGTACGTTTCCTTATTAGACAATGAAGTGGTTCTACATCTACTAGTTATGCTAATATCAATGACACAATCATATTAGTCACATAAACAAACATATGTCGTGTTGTTTATCTGCTACATGACGTTGTTCCATGCACAAGTGGGAGAAATCTATATTGTGTGCAAGGTACAACATATAGGTATATGATTTAATGGATTCTCTTGGCGCAAGGTAAGAGACTAACATTCTAATATAACTTGTACATATCTAATTCAAGAAACACTTGGTGTTACAATTTACGTCATGTCGAACTTGGCGAGATTGCAACAACAAAGTAAATTTCCATGTGAAGTCAGACCTTGCATGGACATATTTGCAGTTTCTAAATTAGACAAGTATTTAGAACACATGTCAAAATGATATATATAAGACTACTTCAAATTAAATATTTATGTATTATTAGAATGACATAAATAAATGAAGTAATCTAATACTACTTCAATTTGTTTATTTATGTATTTTGGAATGACATAAATGAAAAATAATGTAGTCCTACATTATTGTGAAGTAAATAAATTAACATGAAATTACTATTGAAACCAAGAGTTGTGTTCATAATTACTTTAGTTAAACATGTTTATGATTCATTGTAAAGACATAAACATAAAGTCTTTTAAGACTTATAATAAAGTAAGACGTTAACTTGTTATGTTTTTAAGACATATACAAGAAGTCATTGAGTTGATCAATGATTTATAACGTTAAATGGGATTATAACAGTTTATGTTTTCTTGATGAGACATGGATATGAAGTGACTTGGTTAAAAAGTACTTGTGTTATAAAGCATGCAATTGGCTTGAAAAGTCTATTATACCATTAAGTTGACCTAGTTGGTAAATAGGTAAGCCAAGAGGAATATGTTTATCTTATATATTGTTGGATTATCTTACAATATTAATTTCTAATTAATACCATGTTCAGTTAGGAGAATCAAACTCTATTTGATTTGTTTGATTCAAGATAACCATAACTTCTTTCTTTAAAAGTAACAAGGTTAGAAAATTGAGTATGGATTGAATATACTCAATATGACTCCAACCTAGAAGATTAATAAAACACCATTTTATTATGGAATGTGATGAATCACATTAAGTTTTAAAATTGAAGATTCTGATTTTGTTAAACTACTTATGAATAGGTTATTAACAAACTAAAGTCAGGAATTATCAATGTGTATTTGTAATGTCCCAAAAAGAGAATAATGTAGTTTTGCTCTAATTGCTAAGTATATATAGGTAGTCTATATATTATAAAAAGGCAAGTGGGAGTTTTTTTTATCTTGAAAGATAAAATTACAAAATACATAATCTTCTTAAATACACTAGTAAATATCATGATGAGGCTAGATATAAAATGTTAACCTCAAGATGATGGAATTTTCATTCATAGATCTACAAAGATATCTCGGATATTTGACTTATATCTTTGAGAAACATGAGTTCTGAGGATTATAGTAAACCTGATAATCATTATGATGGATTACCAAATATTGAATTGGGAAAATTACTCATACTATGAATGTTAAAGATGATGTCCATAAAGATAATCAATTTTGGAAATTTGGTTTATCTTAATAGTTATACTAGAGAATGAGGATGGGTTTCTTCAAAGAGATGAAAAAGCCTAGTGGTTTGAATTTCTATATAGAAATCATATGGACAAAATTGTACACATATTTAATGCATTTTTATGACAAGATTATTAATCATACTTAAGCATTTAATTGTGATTGAATATTCTTTTCTAGACACATTAAATATATAAAGATGATAATTGTCATACTTGTTTTCATAATATGAAATATGACAATGGAATATCAAAACTCTTTCTTGAGAAATTACTTGAGCGAGGACGGTAAGTAATTGAAAGGTTTTTTTGAATTCATATAATCTTTGGAAGTATACGAAGTGCAATAATTCATGAATGGATAAATGCATGCATCTATGAAATTATTCTTATATTTAATTATTAAATCCTAATTTTGATTTATAATTGAAATAAGATAAATTTTAAATATTTCTGAAAGCTAGTGGGAGTATTATGTTAAGGTTTTAAATCTTATGTGTTGTATAACATATAGGAAGTAACATTCCTTGTAAGCTAAATGTTAAGTCTTAGATTGGAATGAAATTTCACTTGTAAGATTTAAGAATTAAAACATACAACCTTGGAATATATGTTTATTATCAATAAACATGTGCAGTAAAATAAATGATTCTAATAAAATATGATCTATCATTTAGGAAATGGATAAATAACTTTTGACAAGATAGAACATAAATGAAATCTAAGTTTGACCTGTAGATTCATCATGCACATCATGTTGTGTATTAAAATTTTTGTATCATTCTTAAATAAGAAGTGATTTGAGAACATTGATATCTAACTAAAAGTTATTAGATAACTTGTGTAATGAATATTCTAAAAGAATTACATCCTCAGCCTGTAATTGCTCCTAGATTCTATGGATGAACATTATGTCAATTGTTGTGCAAATTTTCATCAGCTTCAAACTTGAAAGTTTGGAAGACATCAAACATTACACAATAAGATATTAAAGTTTATGGAGTATTAATGAGCATATTGTTGTTTGTATACAATGATGCTAGTTTAATTGAGATGACACTCAATACTAGTCATGGTAGGATTTCATCCTTGTTAATGGCCATGTGAACTAGTTGTGCTACTAAAAGAGCACAGTTGCATATTACATTAAAAGAAAATAAGAATACTTTAAACTTTAAAATGTTTGAAAGTTTAAATTGTCATAAATTGGTGATAGAGGATGTCACACACTTTATAAACTATTATGTGGATTGGTGAATGCACACATACAAGGACTTCACTAATTGAATTCTTGAAATAAGTATTCTCAAAATTACGATAGATCAAGTTGGTTGATTTATGCCTTGTCAACAAGTATGATTGTCATTACTTGAGGCATAATTCATCAACAGGAATTTTCATGCATTGATCTATTTGGTATTTGGATAAGGGATGTTAAACAATTGTTATAATAAATCAAATACTTGGTATGATTGATATTATAATATATTGTATCCTATATTTGCATGTTTAATCCGTGAATAAATTTATTTATTCTAAATCATCCGTTGTCAATTAATGATATGGGAGTATCATTAAACTAAGACAAATCTGAGAGATATGGTAGAATATACTTTAAAGTAAATTGATGAGAATGCATACCAATTTCAGATGATATTCACTGAATTGAATATAGGACTTATCGACTACATGATTTTACTTTATGGATATTGTTATTAAGTAAATCATAATATTTATCCTCGGACTTGAGATACGGATAAGTGTCATGAATGTAGTGCATACGTGGAACAACTTAACGCTATCGTGGCGGTAGTCATAAGGGTTGTTTTCTAAAGTGTTGCAAAGTTCATGGGTTATTCTTGTAGTCAATATAGAATTTGATCCTTCAAATTTATTTGGAGTTTAATATTGCTGGGCCCCTCGTAGGGTTGACAAGATGTTTGCGTGGCCACGCCCAAGATCTCCCCTAAATATGTTCAGAAGATTTGGTAATCTTGCTCAATCACTTATAACGAGAAACATAATGGTTGAATAACGAATGACTTAATTCTATATCTTTATTTAACATGGTATTAGAAACAAAAGGATAATAATAATGAGAAATCATTAAAGGTTTTCCAGAGCCTTGCTCGAGTTGTACTAGAGGCATCAAGTGTTGCTAGGCTAAGCAGTGATCACTCTATTAAGATATGTCAGTGGGAGTGTTGGTTTAATGGACAATAAATTAATAGGCGTGTGTTAGGATCGAACTCGAGACCACGGGATTGCACACTGCGTATGAGAATTAAAGTTAATAATTAAATATAAATGTTATATTTATTTATTAATTAAACGAAATAACATAACGGACGTTAAGTAATTAGTTGTAATGGACTAACGGTCGTTAAATATAATTGGAAATGACTAAATATGAAATTAGAGATCGAGAAGGTTCTAGAATCCCTTTGGGAGTCCATAACCGATCGTCTAAAGGGTTTCCATAACCCAACCCATAACCAACTTGTTCACCAAGTTACTTTGGGTATAAATACAAAACCAAGGGTGTTTGTAATTTATCTCTTGTACTCATTAAGTTAAAACCTAAATTTTTTTGTGTGTGTTTTGCTTAGAACCGATCGTACATCACCACAAGGGTATCGATCCTTAACTTTTCCAATACAAAGTTATTTGTTTAGTTAAAACTAGCATTCCTTTAATTCGGTATAGTACGTGTGTACAAGAAAGTGGTACTAACACATTATTGTTAGTATTCTTGGATTGAATTACAAAAAGGTAAGGGGTAATTCACATAATCCTATAAACCCTAATTATGGTTGTAAAACCTGAATTTCTAAAATTCACAAAAAGACCAAAATACCCCTATGATCAAACAGTATGAATAATTAATTAAAAGAATACCAAATAAGCTATGTAAATTCAGAAAATTTTTAAGAAATATCACATATGATCCAAATAAATTTTAAAGACTTTGTAAAGATTATTTTTATAGTTTATAATATTTATAAAATCAATTTTGTGTTTTATAAATATCCGAATATGTAATTATTAAGTTTTATAAAAGAATAAAATTAATAAAAGCCCAATACAAGTTTATAAAATTAAGATCCCATTTATTTTAAGTCCATTATAATATTAAGCCCACAAGAAAAATTGTAAATCATATAAATACATATTATACGGTTCATTCTATCAATAATAACCGATTATACCTAAACCGACCTAAGAAAACCCTACATAATTCGACATTCAGTTTCCAAGGCTTAAAGCTATTTTTCTTGGACGAGTTTGAAGGTAAAGAAGGTGTTAAAAATCTGGTTCGAGGTCCTAAGGTGCTGGTTTGATCGTGGTTAGTTTCTTGGTTGATTAGGGTTTCGCCGAGTAGGAGTTTTTGGGTTCTTTCGTTCTAACGTCCAAATCTCATCAAGGGTATGTTTCCAATATTATTTTCAGTCCTACAAGTCATATAGGACCTGTAAAAATTAGTCATGCATAATTAACAAGTCGCATGAAATTGTTTTTGGATTAAAAACCCTAAAAGTGTATAAAATAGCGAACGAGCTTATAATAATTTCTAGGACCATGACCTGATTTTTTTGGAAGTTCTTATATGTTATACGACCTGAATAAAATACATGTTCATGAATTCAAAGCTTGTGTGATTTGTCTTGAGTTTTATTGTTCGATAACGTATGAAAAAGAAAAGAAAATAAAAAGGGACGATTAGGGTTTATAAAAAACTAGGGTTTGCTTGTTATCATTAAGAGTAATTAATGAAGTAATAATGATGAACTAATGATGGGGTAAACCTAGGTTTAGGGTTTGTACTTGAATTATGCATATTTCGGTTCTAAATAAAAGTTTTGGGTTGGTTTTGTAAATTATGAAACTTAAGGGTTATTTTTGTAAATAGTAAAATACATGTACTAAGCGTATAAAATAAGTTTGGGGTTAAGCGTGTAATTTTGGATACTTAGAGGGCCATTTGAATTGTTATTAAATTGAAAAGTGCGTTTGTAAATTCTAAAACCTTTGGGCTAAAATGGTAAAATCGATAATATAAGGTTAGATCGTGAAATTTAAAGATGTCAAAGGTGTAATGTGTAATTACGAGTAATTATGGATTCGACAAGTGTGAGTTGATTGTGAAGAGGCATGCATGAGTTTTGAGATAACTTGGTTTGTTTATCATATCGTTCTAGGTCAAAGTGGAAATCATTGAAAGAAGTAACATGTGAATTTAATGCGTATTAAGTAATATTAAAGAGTATGGAAACCCTAGTACCTAAATAGGAAGTTGATTAGGGTTAAAAGCTAAATGTGCAAATTCGTCATTTCATGTAAGTTATCGAGGCTTGTGTAAACTATTTTGAAGAGAGTCCTAAAACCATTCTTGACATTTGTAAACCCTATACTTTGAAAAATGATCAAATAAGTCCTCAAATAAGATAATTATTGTATTAAGCCTTTAAGTTTACTAATTGTCATTTCCAAATCCTAAGTTTGGCTAATTTATAATTAATACTCTAAAATGTTGGAATTCCGTCTGTCACTAAAATGAGAATATTCTGACAACTCTAAAAGTATTAATGCGATAAATCTGTTATAACATTAATGATGCTAATAAGTATTAAATAAATCATAATCCGTGTAGATTCGTTGAAGGAGACGCGACGTTACATCTTCGTATTCCTACATTCGTTTGCTTTCCTCCCGTTTGCTTTAAGGTACGAGATATTCGACCTTCTTAGTAAAGGTTCCTTAAGATGTTCTTTTCGTTAGTTTTCCGTTTTACTTATTAGGGTTTCGATGCCATTGCTATGAACCCTTTCACGATTGTTTGACATGTTGCTTATTTAAACTTATGTTTCTTGAACCATCGATACGATTTGAACTTTATGTTAGGAAGACTTTTATATGCATAATTGTTGAACCTTGTTGTATTTGAATATGAACCTTATGATATGAGTTATTTGATATGTTCTTTCTTGAACCTTGTGTTTGATTAAGACTTGTGTCATAATTGAACTTTTGTTTGACCTAAGTTAGTTTGACACCGAGCCAAATAATACCTAGTCATGGGGTTCCATGTCCGTGTCGATGATGCACCTCGACATGACTCTAGGCGATGAAGTGAAGTTACGCCACGTCCCTTATCTATTATTTGTTATGAGCTCTAGTTCATATTATATTATCAATATATGTTTGTGGGCGTATGGATGCATCCTAGATCGATCACATTGTCCGATATGATTTGTTTAGATGAATGATGTCGTGTGCAATACGCATCTTCATAAAACTACGGGAGCTAGCTACTCCCAGTTATTTTGAGATTGTTTCTATATAGTTATGATGTTTTGATATGATATGTTTTGGGCTCGTGGTAGTTAACTAAATCTTTATTTGTTATTACTATGTTAAGTATTACGATTATGATTCGGTATGTTCAAATGTTTATGGTTATGTCTTGGGTTTATTATATGTTCTTACATATGTGTATGCTTTTGTATGTTTATGTGATTACCGTTTACAATGGTAGGTTATGATTAATATGTTTAAATGGGATTTGCATCTTTGTTATCGATGTCATGTTAGTTTCTCGTTATGTGAATTCGTTGAGCGTGGGATGAATGTGTTAGTGTGAAAGTGAGTATTCTATAAGTTTAGTATGTATAATTTGTTCGATTAATTTTGTGAACTTTGCTTATACATTAGTGTTTATTGCTTATGTGATCGCCATGTTTTAACTCTGCGATGTTAGGATTTGATCACGAGGCTGGTTTAGCTTATGATAGTTGTTTTGATAATTCTTGATGGTTATGCTATGTTTTGTTTGGTCTATTTAATTATAGTTTGTCTACTATATTCCTATTTGTTTGTGAGACTGCCATGTTTTGGACTGCTATTTTCGCTGCTGCTATATTGATTTAAGTGTGTTAAGTGAAGGTGTGACAACCCGTACTTTCAGGTCATTTCTCAAAACAATTCATGCTTCACCATTTCAACATTTATCGTAAACTAGGTTTGCGTGTTCCAAATTCGCGTAACCTTAATGGTTTAGCGGCGAATTCATGATCATATCATCACGAACATTTCATATGGACTAAGTTTAGTCTACATTTCATTAACATCATTTGCATCATGTTAGTTCATTCATGACTTTGCATTTCACCTTAAGCGTAAATTTTATATTAAATAAGCGTTATCGCGTAAGTTATTATTTTGAACATTTAATCCGATACTTCCAAAATGATCCCGATATATTTTATACTTACATTTAGTTTCTAAAACTATATTTTGAGTTTACCTAGTGTTTTAAATTTATTTTGTATATAAATCGTTAAATTTATATTATTACGACGTTTTCTTAAAACTACACGATAATTAATATATCACTCAAATTTTACAAGAAATGTATTTTTACAAATTTTATGATCTCATTATACTTTACTTTGATCTATTAAAAATTACTTTTACCTAAAATTACCTTAAATACACTAATGTATATAAAACCTTACAAGTTATTATTTCCTACACATTTTTCTTACACTTATTACAATTTTATACATTATAAAAGAAAATATATATATATATATATATTTTGACAAATGCTTCCCCCCTTGGCCGACCAAGGGGGGGGGGGGTAGCATTAAATGGTTGGTAAATTATAGTCTTGATTGTATATATCTATACTCCAAGTAATATTTTCAATTCATTCATCTCATTTATTTCAAAGTTAGTAGGTGTTTTCTCTCTTTGTTCCTCTCTCAAAACCGGTTCTTCATAGGAGTAGAAGGGATCATCAAAATTTTACAAGCTCAAGTTTAAACAATCTAGATTACACTCTTATTAAGGTTTTGAAATAAAAACCTAGGGTGTTTAGGTTAATCCTTGTTATAATCACCTCATCATAGTAGCTTGTAAGCATATCACTTTCATTTTATACCTTTCAATTTCATTTCATATGTATTTCTTCATTTTCTTAGCAAACATGCAAGACTTATTGTTATTTATACCATTTTTACATTGTTTTTAGAGTTATATATATAAAGGTCATCCTATAATTTATCCCTTGTTATATATTGGTCTTGATGATGTTTAGGAACCCATGACACCCTAAGAAGGTGTATGGTAGGATTAGAATAGCTTTGGAGTTGTTTTGAAGGGATTGGAATAGGTTTAGTACGAGAAAAACTATTTTCGACAAGTATAAAAAGTGGTCTGATCTTGTTTTGAATTTCTGGAAAATCCGACAGTGACACGAATTTTGGCCTAGATATTTAGAAAATATACTTTAAAAGCGAATCCGTGGCCGCTTGAGCGGATTAAAGCGGAGTTATAACGAAGAAGTTATGAATTTTCAAGTTTGACGACGAAATATATATTTTCGAAAATTTGACACACTATTATTGTTTTATTCGAGTCAAAAACGAGTCTTAAGCTTTATAAATTATTTCGACTTATCAAAAATATATTAGTATACTTTGATACGAAGCTAAGGACGTATAAAGCGTGAAAAGCGGTTTATAACGACTAAAATATATACGTTTTCATAAAATTGCCGTAACTTACTTATTTAAGAAAAACTATATTATTTTTACGAGACAAGTGTTACGGTAAACAAAACGACCATGTTGAAGGCTATTTTTAACGTTGACGTAGAACTTTTTGTAACGAGATGTCTTCTAATAAAATCGAGATCACCAAGCATATTTTTCAAAATGACCAACCGTTTGTATAGCGGAGTTGTAATAAATTATTTACGGTTGCTTAAACTTTGCCGAAATTCATTTTTAAACTACATTTGGACAAAATCACCATATTTAACCTCTATTATCTTATTGTTCGAGACCTCTATGACGAAAACTCCTGTACTAAAACTTCTAGATTTTGATACAAGCTTTCCAAAACCGTTGAGTTCGTTTCCTAACGTTCGACGTACACCATTTTACGACTAGCTTTTCGAAGCCATTTTTGTCACTTTCATGAAATTTCCGACGACATTATTTTTCGACGAAAAGTTAAAATTTCATAATAAATCATTAATAAACTATTGTAGGATGACATTTTTGACATAAATACTTGTAAAGTAATTTAAGATTGGTCAAGACGTCAAAAGAATATTTTTCGACGATAAGTATTATTTTCAAAACTCACAAATGGTATAAATAACATACGAAATGCATGCATAACATTACATCATAACTCATTACATATCATATCATTCGTAATAGGTCAAGGTTAAAGTATCACGCTATACCTCGATGTACTCACTCTTGTCATCATACCAGTTATCAAGTGAGTTTTCATAGCCCGTCGTACATGTTTAATTATTTTCAAACCTACGGGGAGAATACATTGCACAACATTTTCATTACGATACCAAGTATGTTAAATTCATTTACATTGCTTAAGTTACCACATGCCAATTGAAAGTCCCATTATATTACATGAACCGTTAATCTTAGAAGCGAGGGTGAGTGGATAGATCTATCGAGGTGGCGCCTCCATCCGGGTTGGTGAATCTAACTTGTCATACGGATGCATTTCATTTAATAACATTATTGAGTTGTCGGCAAACACTACTGTTGGGGCATACATTATGAGCAGTCTAGTTTCGATGTCATGGACTTATAGCAATTGTAACATTTTTACGTGACATGATTGTCATACGGTCTATACTTGCGTAGTCGTATAAAACATTTACCTAAACCTATGATTTCTCACCAACATTATTGTTGACCGTTTTAGCAATGTATTTTCGGTAACTAAGGCATTATCATCATGGCATGGTTAAGGAACCTTTTAGTCGTGGCGTCCACTTATATCATTGTACATTATGGCACTTTCTTTCAAAACATCGTTTGGACTTGTAATATATTTATATTTCCGCAAACTTTGTAAACTTTTGGGACCTATGTTGTAACTCTGACGCTTTTATTAAATATCCAACGATGTGTTTTAAACGACACTTTAGGTCGTTCAATATAACTGTGATTGTGGTGCTATGACGGTCTATCCTCGGAATTCCATTCACCGCAAAGCAGTAAATTGGGGTGTGAGGAAGGTTAATTAATTTGTTGGATGCCATGTTTATTTTCTAGAAAGTGTTTCTGTTAGCCTTAGACTTTTCGTTTGGTTTATATGTAATCTTTTGTTCTTGATATGCTGAGTGATTGGTTTTTCTGATGTGTTTGTATTTGTGTCATTAATGTGCTATGAGATGTTTTAAATTGTTACGTGGTTGTTTGAATTTCTGTATATTTGTGCTTCTGCAGAATCCTAAAAGATTCCTCATTACCATTTTATTTTGATTTCGTCATTTGTATATTTTGTTTTGTTTAGCTTTTGTTTGTTATATACATTCCTTGAGCTTTGTAAGCTCGGCCGCATTTTCTTTTCTGCGGCGGTTTTTAGGCATTCAAGATGAGCTTATGGGATAGGCGATGCGGGTTGAGAGTAGAGACGAGCAAGATTCGATTATAGAGATCTTAGATTTATTTTGAAGTTTAGTTATTTATGTTTTCTTTTGAGTATTTTTGTAAGGCTTTCGCTATTGTATATTATTTAGAGTTCTTATATGAAACTGTATTGTGATATCTTTACCCTTGTCGGGTTGGGGTGTTACAATGGTTCATCTCAATTGCTAGTTTTGTGGATTTGATTCTTGTTCGGCTAGAATCAAGAAAGGTACGCATATTCTTGTTTATGTTAATTAATTATTCGTTAATCTTTCCTATACGCTTCTGCATGTGTACTTGATGTTTATTTTTTATATTTATGATTAGTCATGTTATATAATTCCAACAGGAGTTAATCACAATATTTTTAACGTAAGAGTTTAGGATGGTTTAGATTCAAATATTAAAGAGTTGCTTGTAAGCAAAGGGGTTGTTAGAGAAACTAATATAAATTATCCAAAAGATAAATTTAGTAGGCACTTTTCTTGTGAATATTATGTACGTAAGTTACGTAATGGGGATTCTTATCATAGAAAATGGTTGATTTACTCAAAGAGCTTGATAAAGTATTTTGTTTTTGTTGTAAGTTATTTAAAGCGCTAGATCTAGAAGTCGATTGGCAAATGAAGGAATAAATGATTGGAAGCATCTTAGCAATACTTTAAAATTCATGAAAATAGTTCGAGCATATGATTAGTTTTAGAACTTGAGTGCGAGTTATGGGTGAGGTTAAATCTGAATCAAACAATTGATAAAGAGTTACAGGAACTTATAAAAAAGATATGACACATTGGAAGGAAGTTCTAATTAGAATAATTGTTGTTGTGAAATGTCTAGCAGAATATGATGTGCCTTTTCGTGGTTCAAATGAAAAACTATATAAAAAGTCTAACAGAAACTTTTTAGGCATAATGCAAATGATTGCTGAGTTTGATCCTATCATGAAAAAACATTTTGGCATAATTAAAGACAAAAAAACTCACTATCATTATCTAAGTCACAAAATTCAAAATGAGTTGATTGAAATGTTGACATCCGAGATAAAAAATGAAATAATTAAAGAGGCAAAATATTATTCGGTAAGTCTTGATTGCACTCCTGATGTAAGTCGTCAAGAACAAATGACATTAATTATTAGATGTGTTGATGTATCGAGTTCTCCTATAAAAGTAGAAGAGTTTTTCTTGGAGTTTTTGGTCATAGAAGATACATTAGGTTTAGGTATTTTTAATGTGCTACAAGATGTTTTGAAATCTATTGATTTAGATATTAACCATGTTACAGGACATGGATATGATAATGGATCTCATATGAAGGGAAAACATCAAGGTGTCAATAAAATATTACTTGATATAAACCCAAGAGCTTTTTATATGCCATGTGGCTGTCATTGTCTTAATTTAGTATTATGCAATATGGCAAATTCTTGTGAAAAAGTGAAACTCTTTTTTGGAACATGTCAAACAATATACACTGTCTTTTCTAGTTCTACAAAGCGGTGGAGTGTTTTACTTGAGTATATTGATGAATTGACTCTTAAATCATTGTGCGACTCGATGGGAAAGTCATATAGGAAGTGTTAAAGCTATAAAACTCAACTTTCTCAAATAAAAAAGCTCTAAAAATTAGCTAAAGTAAGTGAAGATGGAAAATTGTGTAGATGCTTTATCATTGGTAAATGGTGAATTTCAAGTTTTGAGTTTGTTTTAAGTTTGGTAATTTGGTATGATATTTTATTTAGAATTAATTTAGTTACTAAGAAGTTACAATCCAATGATATGCTTATTGATGTTGCATTAAAAAATTTGAGGGACTGACTGGGTATGAAAATGCTATTTCTCAAGCTGAACAAATCACAGAAACCATTGGAGTTGAACCTGAGTTTCCTGTAAAACGTGCTCCTTGTAAGAAAAAACATTTTGATGAGATTTCGAATACTGAAAGAGAACAACAATCTGCTAAAGAGAATTTTAGAACTGATTACTTTCTTGTTTTAGTTGATATGGCTCTAACACAATTAAATATGATTTGAGCAAATGAAATATTTTGAATCTATCTTTGGTTTCAAGTTTGGCGCCTCAAAATTATCTTATAACAACCTAAAATTTTGAATAAAGTTTTATTAAGATTTTGGATTATATCCTAAGTTGAATAAATAAATAAGTAATATGAAAACTATATCTTAAGAAATAAAATATAAAATTAAAACCCAAACAAACCCAAGCCCAACCCAAATTTTGTAAACCCATATTAGACAAAAAAGAAAAAAAATCGGTCCATTCCCTCCAAAACGTTTTACATAAAAAGATGAAGAAACCCTAGCCTCCATAACTAGTTGTCATCAAGAACTCAAGATCAAGATTTTTAGTAATTCGCGAAGGTTTAGTACGATTAATCGCCTATTTTCTTTAACATCTTTTGTTTTGAATTTTTATTTGTAACTATAAATGATGGATATGATTAGGGTTTATCAAAATCTCAGTAATTAAGTATGTTTGATCATTAAAACATAATTAGGGATGTGTTGAAAGTTTTATCTTGCGTTGATTAGGGTTTAGGTGTTCTTTGTTGGATCGTGACAGTTTTGTAGTCGAAATGTGTGGGTTATAGATCGAATTTTATAAGTGCAATAATCTGGGTTTTTCTTGGAAAAGTTTATTTTATGTCTTAGTTAAGTTTTCCAAGTGGTTTGGTCGAATTTGGAGTTGTCTAAGTCGTATTTTTAAATTTTACAATATCAAGTGTCAAAGCTGAGAAAACGGGTCTGAAATTTAGTTGAATTGTTTGATTTTTCATTTTCAAACCATAAAGAATTGTGAGCTCTCCTTTACAGGATTGACATTTAGGATATAAATGAATTTCTGGGAGTTTTGGGAATTTTCCAAGGTGTCTAAACAGGTCCAATGAGTGTAAACTTTTAAGGTGTATTTTCGACCACTTTCTGGGTAGGTCTGGACTTGTGATTTTCCATAGGCCATTTGGCATAGAGATAGAACCCACCAATTTTGGAGACTCTTTTAACTCATATGGGAACCCCTGGATTTTACTTGATTTCTTTTGAGCTAAGTAAGTATTTTATAAAAATCGCTAAAGTCTGGTCCAAATATGAGTTTAAGAAAAGGAAAGATAAAACAAGGATATCAATAAGTAAAACACTTACACATGCATAAGAAGCTTATAAAATGAGTATATAAGTAATATATGATATCAATTCGTGTAGATACGTTGAAGGAGATACGACGTTGCTTTCCGGTGTAACTTTCTTGTTTGCTTTGATTTCGTTGCTAAGGTACAGATATTCTATCCCTTTTCAGTAGGGGTTTCTCATGATTCGTTTACATCTTTCGACATTGGTTTTGAACTGTTATCCTTTGCTCTGAGCCTTCTTATTAGGGCTTCCCTATAACTTTGCTATGCTTCCTTTGATTGAATCTCATACGTGAACTGTTTGATATGAACCTTCTGATTATGAACCTTTGATATGCATCTTTGATTATGAACTTTGCTATGGACTATGATATGAACATTTGACTTGAACCTTTGATATGAATCCTTTTGATATGACTTTGCCTTGACACATCGGTTTGAGACCCGAGCTATCACTAGGCATGGGGTTCCATGTCCGTGTCATTGATGCACCAATGGCATGACTCTAGTGTGGTTGAGTGATGTTCCACACCGTCCCTTTCATATATCGATTATGAGCTCGATATATATTGTATGGCCACTATCTCGTCTGCAGGGCGTATGGATGCATCCTAGATTTGTTCTGTTATATCGATATGTTATGATCTGTCGGTGAATGATGTCGTGTGCAATACGCGTCTTCACGATCCGGGAGCTAGCTACTCCATTGGTTACCGAGGTCTCCTCCTATTGGTTTGGTATTCGAGGTCACCCTCCGAATACAATGGCTACTATTGGATACTAATGGCGACTATTGCCACTATTGATATTGATTTGTTTTGTTGGCTCGGGATGGATTTACGGCGGACCTTACACTATTGATATACCCATATTGTACCTTCAGATTACCCAACGACTATATTCTCGTATTGATTGTCTCATTACTCAAGACTTTATGCGACTCATTCTACTACCATTCCATTCACGCATCGGGTTATTATATGCTTATTGAATTTGATTATGCTAGTTATGTTTTATGTGACTACCGATTATCCCGCTATGATGTGATTAATATGCGGTTATCCGAGTTACTGCTTCTATCGATGATATGTGATCTCACCGTTATGTGACCCTCTGTATTGTCCGTGATCATGCTAATGTTTAATCGATAGTTTTGTCATTTATTATGTGTACTGCGCTCGATTGATCTCGTGGACTATGACTATCCGTTGTATCCTTATCTCGCTTGTTGTTGACCGCCATGTTTGCATTTCGGTTTATGCTACGGTTTGATTGGGTAAATGGTTCGACTTGTGACGTCGGCTTGTTAACTTGTTTAATTGCCTTGCTATGCCCTAGTTCATTTAATTATATTGCTCATCTGTATTTCCTACTTGTTACGTGTGACCGCCTTGTTTTGACCGCTATTTAGTACTTCCGTTGTTATGATATTGGTTATGTTTTCAACTAAGGGTTTTGACTCGTGTGAATTGCCATGCTCACTTATTAATTAATTGCTTCCGCTTTTCTGTAGACATCTGTTTGGCTTGTATGTCTCGATTTCTGAATTGATTGTATGACATATATGTTGTGTGGATGCTACCGCTATACTTGTTTATGTTTCGATCTTGTATGCTCGGTTTGTATGTGCTTGTTTATATGTCATCAATGCTTTGTTTTGCTTCGTTCTCCTTGTTATCTGCTCGTTTTGGATATCTCGTATAATTGTGTTCTGGGATCCTCATTGACTCATTGTTCTCATTTCATTGTGACTTTATTATCCGTTTCCTTTGTTCATTTTGCATTTCAGATTCTATTTAGCTTTCGTTTTGTTATATCTGTTCACTGGGCTTTTTAAGCTCAGCCGCATTTCTTTTCCTGCGGCAGGTGTTAGGTTTAAAGATGGGCTTTGATGGGCTGAGAGTTGGATTATCTGAGTGGATTAACCCTAGTTACCTTATTCGTTGGACTTGTTTTGGCGGGTTTTTGTTTGAGATTTCATTTTATTTTAACATTTGGATTTTGTAATTTCCCTTGTAAATCTTTGGTTATTATGACTTGGTACATTATTATTTAAAGACTTTCGCTTGAAAATTTTACTTGTATGTTCTGATATGACACCAGACTGTGACACTTCTACCCTTGTCGGGTTGGGGTGTTACAATTATGGTATCAGAGCCAGGTTTCGTCTTGTTGACCTTAGGATTGACCTGTGAGGACTTGGGTAGACACTAGGCTTCCGTCTGTTCTGATCTCTTTCGATTCCAGTTTATTGTCGTTCAGTTTTGACTCCGATATTCTTTTGTGTTCGCTGATTTGGCCTTCTTCTCGTCGCATTTGATTTTATTATTTTGTCTTCGCACATCCGTTTGTCGATCGTTAGATGGAGACTACCCGTGGAGCCGAAGATGATGGTGCCAAACTGCGTTCTGCAGATCTCGAAATGGAGAGGTTCGTGAAGCGAAGTTACACCCGACCGCCGTCTTCCGAGGAAGTCGGACGGACCAACCAAGGACGCAAAAGACGGAGACAAGATTCAACCGGTGGTGAGAAGGTTCATCTACTTCGTATTATTTAGACACAAATTGTGTTACTCCGATTCGTTTGTCATGCGTTTTGAGGCGAGTGATATTCTGTTAAATGATTCTGATCGGTATTACTTTTCTTGATTTGTTCGGAACTCGGTTTGAATACTGAAGTTTTATCGTTTGGCATTTTGTTAATATCTCAGCTTTTCTTTTGGATCGTCAGTAATGAGTCATGAGGAACTGTTTTATGTAAGTTGGTGGCCTTCTTTCATTGTGATATGGTAAGTTGTTTGATGTGTTATATGCTGTATGTATGCGATTCTGGTCTGGTTTGGTATGTTACTTGCTATCTGTATGTGATATGTTTTGTTGTAATATTGGTTATGTGGTTGGTCATGACCGAGGCGAATATGATGACAACAAGGACTTGTTATGTGATGCAAGTATTATGACGCCGATCATCGCGTGATAATACCGAGATCATATAATTTGAACTTATTGAAATCATACGACGTCTTCGGAAATGCCTGGGTTTGGTACGTGAATGGACTAGGGCTTATATCCGTTATTTGTCGACTCCTCATGTTCGTTTGGAATTCTGTACCTCCTTGCGAGATTCTCACCGACAATTGTTACGTATAAGTTTTGTACGCTTTGGACCCGAAATCCTTATGATATGTTCGAAACTATGGATTTCTACGTCTGCCGTAAATAGTACGTCTACGTCTACCTTTGTGACTTCAATTTCGAGGACGAAATTTTCTTTTTAGAGGGGAAGAATTATAACAACCTAAAATTTTGAATAAAGTTTTATTAAGATTTTTGGATTATATCCTAAGTTGAATAAATAAATAAGTAATATGAAAACTATATCTTAAGAAATAAAATATAAAAATTAAAACCCAAACAAACCCAAGCCCAACCCAAATTTTGTAAACCCATATTAGACAAAAAAAAAAAAAAAATCGGTCCATTCCCCCTCCAAAACGTTTTACATAAAAAAGATGAAGAGAAACCCTAGCCTCCATAACTAGTTGTCATCAAGAACTCAAGATCAAGATTTTAGTAATTCGCGAAGGTTTAGTACGATTAATCGCCTATTTTCTTTAACATCTTTTGTTTTGAATTTTATTTGTAACTATAAATGATGGATATGATTAGGGTTTATCAAAATCTCAGTAATTAAGTATGTTTGATCATTAAAACATAATTAGGGATGTGTTGAAAGTTTTATCTTGCGTTGATTAGGGTTTAGGTGTTCTTTGTTGGATCGTGACAGTTTTGTAGTCGAAATTGTGTGGGTTATAGATCGAATTTTATAAGTGCAATAATCTGGGTTTTCTTGGAAAAGTTTATTTTATGTCTTAGTTAAGTTTTCCAAGTGGTTTGGTCGAATTTGGAGTTGTCTAAGTCGTATTTTAAATTTTACAATATCAAGTGTCAAAGCTGAGAAAACGGGTCTGAAATTTAGTTGAATTGTTTGATTTTCATTTTCAAACCATAAAGAATTGGGAGCTCTCCTTTACAGGATTGACATTTAGGATATAAATGAATTTCTGGGAGTTTTGGGAATTTTTCCAAGGTGTCTAAACAGGTCCAATGAGTGTAAACTTTTAAGGTGTATTTTCGACCACTTTCTCGGGTAGGTCTGGACTTGTGATTTTCCATAGGCCATTTGGCATAGAGATAGAACCCACCAATTTTGGAGACTCTTTTAACTCATATGGGAACCCCTGGATTTTACTTGATTTCTTTTGAGCTAAGTAAGTATTTTATAAAATCGCTAAAGTCTGGTCCAAATATGAGTTTAAGAAAAGGAAAGATAAAACAAGGATATCAATAAGTAAAACACTTACACATGCATAAGAAGCTTATAAAATGAGTATATAAGTAATATATGATATCAATTCGTGTAGATACGTTGAAGGAGATACGACGTTGCTTTCCGTGTAACTTTCTTGTTTGCTTTGATTTCGTTGCTAAGGTACAGATATTCTATCCCTTTTCAGTAGGGGTTTCTCATGATTCGTTTACATCTTTCGACATTGGTTTTGAACTGTTATCCTTTGCTCTGAGCCTTCTTATTAGGGCTTCCCTATAACTTTGCTATGCTTCCTTTGATTGAATCTCATACGTGAACTGTTTGATATGAACCTTCTGATTATGAACCTTTGATATGCATCTTTGATTATGAACTTTTGCTATGGACTATGATATGAACATTTGACTTCTGAACCTTTGATATGAATCCTTTTGATATGACTTTGCCTTGACCTGTCAGTTTGAGACCCGAGCTATCACTAGGCATGGGGGTTCCATGTCCGTGTCATTGATGCACCAATGGCATGACTCTAGTGTGGTTGAGTGATGTTCCACACCGTCCCTTTCTGTTATCTGATTATGAGCTCGATATATATTGTATGGCCACCATCTCGTCATAGGGGCGTATGGATGCATCCTAGATTTGTTCGTTATCGATATGTTATGATCCGTCGGTGAATGATGTCGTGTGCATACGCGTCTTCACGACCGGGAGCTAGCTACTCCATTGGTTACCGAGGTCTCCTCCTATTGGTTTGGTATTCCGAGGTCACCCTCCGAATACAATGGCTACTATTGGATACTAATGGCGACTATTGCCACTATTGATATTGATTTGTTTTGTTGGCTCGGGATGGATTTCGGCGGACCTTACACTATTGATATACCCATATTGTACCTTCAGATTACCCAACGCACTATATTTCGTATTGATTGTCTCATTACTCAAGACCTTATGTGACTCATTCTACTACCATTCCATTCACGCATCGGGTTATTATATGCTTATTGAATTTGATTATGCTAGTTATGTTTTATGTGACTACCGATTATCCTGCTATGATGTGATTAATATGCGGTTATCTCGAGTTACTGCTTCTATCGATGATATGTGATCTCACCGTTATGTGACCCTCGTATTGTCCGGTGATCATGCTAATGTTTAATCGATAGTTTTGTCTGCTTATTATGTGTACTGCGTTCGATTGATCTCGTGGACTATGACTATCCGTTGTATCCTTATCTCGCTTGTTGTTGACCGCCATGTTTGCATTTCGGTTTATGCTACGGTTTGATTGGGTAAATGGTTCGACTTGTGACGTCCGGCTTGTTAACTTGTTTAATTGCCTTGCTATGCCCTAGTTCATTTAATTATATTGCTCATATCAGTATTTCCTACTTGTTACGTGTGGACCGCTTTGTTTTGACCGCTATTTAGTACTTCCGTTGTTATGATATTGGTTATGTTTTCAACTAAGGGTTTTGACACGTGTGAATTGCCATGCTCACTTATTAATTAATTGCTTCCGCTTTTCTGTAGACATCTGTTTGGCTTGTATGTCTCCGATTTCTGAATTGATTGTATGACATATATGTTGTGTGGATGCTACCGCTATACTTGTTTATGTTTCATCTTGTATGCCTGGTTTGTATGTGCTTGTTTATATGTCATCAATGCTTTGTTTTGCTTCGTTCTCCTTGTTATCTGCTCGTTTTGGATATCTCGTATAATTGTGTTCGCAGGATCCTCATTGACTCATTGTTCTCATTTATTTGTGACTTTATTATCCGCTTCCTTTGTTCATTTTGCATTTGATTCTATTTAGCTTCGCTTTGTTATATCCGCTCACTGGCTTTTTAAGCTCATAGCATTTCTTTCCCCTGCGGTGTTAGGTTTAAAGATGGGCTTTGATGGGTGAGAGTTGGATTATCCGAGTGGATTAACCCTAGTTACCTTATTCGTTGGACTTGTTTTGGCGGGTTTTGTTTGAGATTTCATTTTATTTTAACATTTGGATTTTGTAATTTCCTTGTAAATCTTTGGTTATTATGACTTGGTACATTATTATTTAAAGACTTTCGCTTGAAAATTTTACTTGTATGTTGATATGACACCAGTCAGTGACACTTCTACCCGATATGACAGCGATTGTAAGTATTGAAAGTAGTTTTTAGATGTTGACTATGTGACACTTCTACCCTTGTCCTCATATTGTATCGGTTGGGGTGTTACACCCCTAAAAATATGTTGTTTGTTTACAAGGGCATATTTACTCGGTTCGCCTGTGGCATCCGAAATCTCAAAATCGACCCTGTATGGATCCGTCAGTCCTAACTCGTTTCCTATATGGGGTAAACCAATGTTTGTACGACAATGTGAGGCCTTGACTTAAATGTACGAGACCTTGATAATAATCTCCAGTTTATCAGATTACATTCTTATTCTTACAAATACGTCCGAACAATTTATAGATCTAGACCGTCCATAAGACATGCCTAAAATCTAGTTATGATGTAGTAAAAAAGAGATGACTTACACACTCTGACTTTTTATTTGCATACTAAAATGCACAAACGCTCTTACTAAAAAGTTATCTATACTTAAGGGTGGCAATCGAGTCGTATTCGTGTTAACCTATTCGGGTTCGCGTGTTGGCGGGTTAGTATAGCCTTTACCCAAACACGACCTATTTATTAATCGTGCCAAGAAACTCAACTCTAATCCAGACCTGCATAACACGTGTAACCCATTTGTGACCCGTTTAACCCATTTAAGTAAATAGGTCAAGCAGTGAACAAAGCTGGTGATTTGTCGATTTAACTAGTTTAAATGTAAAAATGATATAAGGATCTAAAATATGATAAGAATAAAATAGAAATAACTATGCGAAAATTTTCTGAATTATAAGCTTCAATTTTCATGATATCTAAGGTATAAAATTATAATTCACTCATACTAAGTAAATAACAAAATACATTTAATCCACATCCAACATAAAAAACATGTTATATATTTTATTTTTAAGATATTATATACTTAAACGGGTTCACGGGTTGACCTGTTTAATAATTACTCAACCTAAACACGACCCGTTTATTAAACGGGTTAGACAGTTGACGGGTTGACTGCTTATCCTCACCCAAACCCGTTTAAATTCGTGTCGAGGTTCGTATCGTTTATTGTGTCGTCAGCGTCGAAATTGCCACCCTATCTATACTACATTATAAATCATTTGAGACTTCATATAAAGGAAGTCTTAAAATTTTAACTCAAAAAACATTACTATAAAAGAAAAATATAAATTTAATGTAAAATTTAAAAATTTAAGTCTCATTTAAACCATATAGTAACACCCCCTTTCACTAAACTTAAAAACCACCAATTTAATGTTAAAACTTGAAAAATAAAAGTACTAACTATTTACGTTTTTAAATAATTTAGACGTTCTAATTTTGAGAAAAAAATATATCTACTACGTTATAAAGTATTTGAGACATGCTACATAAGGAATGTTTAAATTGAAAAATATTTGCACGTTACAAAAACTAGACGAGTACCCGTGCATAGCAACGGGATTTTATAACGACATATCGTTTAGTGATAAAAAAAGGTTTATGGGTTATAAACGAAAAATAACAAAAGTTTGAAGATTTGGGGATTAAACATAATGTTTTGAAACCCGGTTCGACCCGGGTGGTTCAACTGGTTGAACTGTTCCCGAGTGGTTCAACCTGACAGGTTGGGTCGAGCACGGGTAAAATTAAACCGAGTGGTAAAAGCGTCCCGGGTCAATCCGGTTTTCGATGTGTATTAATAGTTATCTTTTGAAATATATGTTTTCAACACTTATTTTTAGTTTCAACTTTTACTTTTCACTTTTTGTTTTTCTTTATATATAGTATACGCGGGATGACGATTAACCTAGAAATGACGATTAACCTAGAATAGCTTTTCGATAAGGCATGATTTACTTGGGAACCGTTGGTCGATCGGTTTCAACGGATCCTCTCCTGTTCGTTTTTGTATGTTTTATTACTTTTATAATGTGTATAATTATCCGAATTATTGATGATGCACTTTTGTTGAATCCGATATTGGAAAATTCGATCCGGTTTTAAATTTAACTATATCTTTTTTATCATTTCATATGAATAAATAATTGTACTTTATGAACTTTTTTAATGTATTTTATTAATTTATATAATGTGTATAATTATTTTATATTATTGATTATGTTGTAGTAATGTAGTAAAAGCGGCATGTATTCAAGCGACTCAATCTTTGCTAAAAAAACGAAAAAAGAAAGTGACTCAAATCAATTTTTAAGTGTGCAAGTCAATTCCTCGAGCCTACAAAGTCTTAAATAGTTATAAAAAAAAGGAAAAAAGAATCCGATATTTCCATAAAGAAAAAAGAAATAAAATATTCTTGTGCTTAGCTTAACCTTTAAACCTCTCAAAACTCTTGGTCCACCGTCTTCCTTCACTCGCCGCTTCACCATCACCCTAACCCTCGCCTCCTTTTTTTCAATCCAAATTATCTAATTCAAGTTTAACAACACACTTACAGGTAAACATCTGTTATCTATCATTTCATTTGTTACACACTTTTTAATTAATCACTTACTTTTCTCTTCATTCATTTCTAGAAACTTTGTTTGCTGCATGCACTAGTTTTCTTATTTATACAATTATCATTTTTGCTTAGTTTTAACGCTTTCAATAATCACTACCTTATGGGTTTCTTTGGGATAATGCTTTCAATAAGCAATCCCAAACACCCTCTATGTCTAATTTTTAAAGTATAATAGTTATAACCCGTGTTTGGGATTGCTTATAAATAAACATCTATAGTTGTAAGCTACTTGAAGTACTAGTGTTTGGTTTTGCTTATTTTGAATTTAAGAAATTTTTAATCTAATCCGTTTATAATAGGTTTTAAGTTCTGTATGATGGTAAAAAGAGTGATTTTAATAAGTGTGTCCCAAACTGCTTATTTGCCCCATACTAAAAGCTGGAATAATGAATATTGGATAATAATAGTATATTAGCGATATCTAAAGTTGCAATTATCTGAATTTATAGGCGATTTGTTTCGTAAGATCAAAATATACGTAAACTTGTAATACTTGTAGGTTTTACTCAATTTACGGTCTTTATGATTATATATTAGTTTTTTAAATTAAGTGAAATATCCGGATAGTTTTTTGATTTTGTTGTGATTCGTATTGGATTTGTGTTAAGCAGAATGCATACCTGCTCTGGAGCTATCATGGGTTCACTTCAACAGCCAGTATGGGTTAAGGAGTCTACTTTTCTCCCAAAAGGACCTGCTGTCAACGGTTTCATGCGTCAGGCGAATGTTGGTTCACTCAAGCCATACAGATCATTCAAAGTTGAAGCTAGCTTGGCTACTGGAAAGCCGACGTCCACCCCTTCTGTGCCCGTTACAGTTGGAGGTAGCTAGCCTGATAACCATACAACTTTTAGTATGCTCGTGCAATTTTATAAATGTATATTTGTAGTGTGTAAATATGTTATTGATAAGGCGTGGAGTTGGAATTTTACGTTGATAGGTAATGGAAGCAGCTTTGAAGACCATGAACTGAGTACAGTGGATCCTGAAATTAGTGAAATAATTTACAAGGAGAAGCAGCGTCAATTTAAAGGTTTAGAGCTTATTGCATCAGAGAACTTCACATCCCGAGCTGTTATGGAGGCAGTTGGTTCATGCCTTACAAACAAATATTCTGAAGGGCTTCCCGGAAAAAGGTGAGTATGCTATGTATGTGAAAGTGGTGATTAAATTTTTAGCGATTTAATGCTTATATAAATTTGATATACTTTTGCAGATACTATGGTGGAAACGAGCATATTGATGAACTAGAAACTCTTTGTCAAAAGAGGGCTTTGGCAGCGTTTCACTTGGATGAAAGCAAGTGGGGTGTGAATGTTCAGCCGTTATCTGGTTCACCTGCTAATTTTGAGGTTTATACGGCTATTCTTAATCCTCATGACCGCATAATGGTGAGTTTCATGTGGTGGGATTTGTTTTGGTCTATTTAGATTACATGAATGTACGCATTTGATTTCAACTTTGTGCGTCTCAGGGATTGGACTTGCCTCACGGAGGACACTTGTCACATGGATTCATGACTCCCAAAAGACGGGTTTCAGGAACATCCATATATTTTGAATCTATGCCTTATCGCCTTGATGAATCTACAGGTCTGTGACATGTCTTTGTTTTAGTTACTGGTGGCAAAGTAGGTGTGTCTGGTGGGTTCACGGGATGGGGTTTGAAACAAGACTGGTCTTGTTTCGTTGACTAAAAACAATTTTGTACAAGAAATTTAGGTGCTTGATAAATTGTTTGTGTGTCATATATGATTATAAAAACTTACATCATGTTAACCCTTTTTACTTTCTAGCTAATGTTTTAATGGGACCCATTAGAGATAATTATAACTCAAATCAGGTTGCAAGTAAATGGGCCAAAATTGTCACTTCTATTTTGCAGAAAAAAAGGTGGTATACATCTCAATAAAGTTGGTACAAGAGTCTGATATTAATGTTTGCTTTCACTTTTACAGGTCTAATTGATTATGACATGCTTGAGAAAACAGCCACATTATTTCGACCAAAACTTATAATAGCCGGAGCTAGTGCTTATCCTCGTGATATTGATTATCCTCGTTTTAGGAAGGTATAGCTTTCATTTGACTCTACAGATGTCACATGGTACTCCTTAAACTGTCTGGAATGTCATCATTTATCAACTACTAATGAGATCGACATCTGACCTTTACAGATTGCAGATTCTGTTGGTGCTTTTCTGATGATGGATATGGCTCATATTAGCGGTCTTGTTGCTGCTTCTGTTCTTGCCAATCCTTTTGAGTACTGTGATATTGTGACAACCACCACACACAAGGTATATTACTTCTGAGTTGATAAAATTTGTAGCCTGTAGTTATAAAGGGCTACTTAACGGATCTATATTCTGTTCTTATTGTCATACATCATCATCAAACAACATATCATGTCGGAGTAGATATGACGATAGGTCTGATTAATGGGATGGTTTTAGGTTGTGCTCTATCTCTAACGGGTAAAATTAAAATATGTACAAAGGCCCAAAGGGAATATGTCAAATAGATTAACAAGTCATCTGAAATGTATTCAAATGCATATAACCACCAAGATCACTTGATTTAAAGTTAGATTGTTAGTGCAAGAGTATAGTTTTTGTGATCATATGTACACTATTTATGTAATGAAGGTATCAAAAGTGTTTCGCTGCTTCACCCAAAATCTACTCTTTATATGACTTTTTTCTCTCTGCAGTCTCTCAGAGGACCTAGAGGCGGCATGATATTCTTCAAGAAAGACCCGGTTTTGGGAGTCGAATTAGAATCCGCCATCAATAATGCTGTTTTCCCAGGTTTGCAGGTTAGTTCCAGACCGAAAGCCACATTTATCACGCTTTTTTTGTGATGATGGCTAGGGGCAGGTTGGTTTTATGTTAACCTTTTCTGTAAAATGTGTAAAAGAGTTGTTTTGTTAACAGGGTGGTCCACATAACCATACAATAGGAGGGCTTGCGGTCTGCTTAAAGCATGCTCAGTCTTCAGAGTTCAAGATCTACCAGAACCAGGTCTTTTACATCTCATTTTGTTAGCATCACAAGGCGGAATATTTTCGACGTGCTAACATGTATTTTTTGCAGGTTGTTTCAAATTGTCGAGCTCTTGCTAAACGATTGACAGAGCTAGGGTACACATTGGTTTCTGGAGGAAGTGATAACCACTTGGTTCTCGTGGATCTCAGACCATTGGTAAGCTTTTTGTACCTGGCAACATCTATCCTAGTTTGTTTGAGTTTCTGTTTGGTTTAACTGTTGGCTTGTGTAGAGTATTGTTTTTGGTTGACTCGTTTTGTTTTGGGCGTCTTTCAGTTTTTTTGCTGATTGTTTGTCGTACAAACATTATATTTGCTACTACTACTTGATACGTATTAATTAGTTTTGTGTCACTGGTTTATTTATCATCTAACATTTTTCTGTCTCTTTTATTGCAGGGTCTTGATGGTGCCAGGGTTGAGAAAATTCTTGACCTATCATCTATAACCTTGAACAAGAACTCAGTACCAGGTACATTTTGGGCCTCCTATTTATTTCAAGCTTCTTAAGTCTCAAAATGGGCGGGTCGACCGAATCCTTGTGGCCAAAATTTTTAAATATTTCATGAATAACTAGCATCCCAAATATGATAAAAATAGTACTTGGAGGTTTTACTTGTTATTTGCAAAAATACGTTATGGGCGACTTTCGACCTCTTCAAGCCGTTTAATGGGGGTATTTTTTTAACTATTTTTCCATTTTATCGGTTTCATCAGTCAAAATAAACATTATCCCGCATCGACTTGTTCATAAGTAAACTGGCTAGATTTACCAAAATTCAACATTCCTATCCGTATGTAAGTTGGAATTATGAAGCTAATAAAGCTTTGAGTTCTTGTACGAATCATACTCACACTCTCTCTATTTTTGAACATTGTAGGCGACAAAAGCGCCCTTGTGCCAGGTGGCATACGTATCGGCACACCAGCTATGACAACTCGTTGTTTCACTGAAAAGGAATTCATTGATGTTGCCGACTTTATTCATGAAGGGGTAATGCTGACACGTGAGGTAAAACAAGCCGTCTCTGGGTCAAAACTTCAAGATTTCATGAAGTATGTAGCTTCTTCAGATTTCAGTTTCACAGAGAAAGTGTCAGATTTGAGGAGTAGAGTCGAGGCGTTGGCAACCCAGTATCCGATCCCGGGTTTGTAACAAGTGGAATGCAACTGTTACATAATTAGGATAAAGTGATGCACGAAGTCGTCACTGGTTGTTGGATGTTGGTTTCTATTGATCTTTAGATGTTTTGATCAAAGATTTTGTCACTTGAATGATCTTAAGACCTTTTAAGTTTTAATCCTTCAAGAGGTCAATGCTATCATATATGATTTGTCTGGTTTAGTGGGTGGCATGCGTGCTAGTCATGGCGGTTTGTGGTCATGTGACATTGCTTTAAAATTTAAGCCGGCTCAAAACCAAAGTAAAACGAATAGACTAGCTGTGCAAAGTGTTACTGTTTTGGTCTAGGTTATCTGAGGATCCTCAAAAAGTGGTTAAGTTAACTGAAGTGGGTAAAATGGAATTGATTGCCTAGGTACAGGTTCATTAAATTTTACAGACTTAACAATGAAAGCTCCTATTCATGTGATGAGAAACGATACTTCAATAACTTAAGTTGGCACAAATTTAAGTTAACTATGCCTAAAAACTTAAAAAGCATTTATCATGTACAGGTTCATTAACTTTGAAAAAACAATGAAAGGGATAATGAATGATATTTTCTGGATCATGTGATGAAGTTGATTTCAATTTTGTCATGACTGATTTTTTTTTTGACGAAGGGGTTATGAAATTACTCTTTTTTTGTTTTAACTTTAGAGCATTATATCATCACATCACTTTGTTATTTCAACTTCTCTAAATCCACAAAAAAGCTTTCCTACAAACTTATGGTCCACTCAATATTACTCTCATTTTACGCTTGGAATTTTTATCTTGTATTAAAAGTCAAAAACCAAGACTTTAAAGTACAAGTACTTAATATTTAAACACACTTTTTTATTAAAATATTGCGAAAGTTTGAATATATTGCAATGGTTATTGTGAGAGGTTTTGATGGGTTATCGGATGATCAATACAACGAAATAAACACATTTTATAAAAAAAACATGTTAGGGAATATGCTTTAAGATCGACATATTCCATGAGTTATTATCGACTTTTATTACCATTATCGATCGTATAATCTACCGCGATATTTCGATATAATAATTGCATAATAATTAAACGTAGCGAATCTTTTGATCAGAGCCGACATCTTTTAACTAGGCTTATTACACGCGAGCACGTCAAATATCTTTTATTTCATAACGATTCAATTTTGAATGCAAGCAATAATCATCCCATAACTTATATTCATTATAATTATACAACCCACTAGGCACTAACTAATAAAATAAGAACACGTCTATTTGTTAATCACGGTTGAGCCACAAGTTTCGAGGGTAATGGTAGGGAAAGGGTCAGATGCGCCTTGACCGCCTAAAACGTGTGCGGTCTGAACTTTTGCCGAAGCATGACCTCTTAACCGGCTTATTTCTAAGCAAATTGTTATACATAAAATTATCTATATTTACATTTTGAGGAAAAAAAAAAAAAAAAATTTTAAAAAACATTAAAAGTAAAAAAAATAAATAAATAACCTTAGCCTCCCGGTCCCTAACTCTTAAACCCTAAACCCTCACTGACCACAATCACAAACCAACCATGGCTTCAGTAGCGATAACCAGAAAACCACACCTCTTCAGACCACTCCTCCACCAGCTCCGATGCAGAACCTTATCAACTGCCACGTCAGCAGCAGACACCGAGAGCCGCATTTCTCGGAGTGGTGCTAAGATACTTGAATCATTTAGAGAGGAATTCGAAATAGGATCACGAGTGATTAGTTTAGAGACAGGGAAGATTGCTAGGTTTGCTAATGGTTCTGTTGTTTTGGGGCTGGGGGATACTAATGTCTTGTCGACTGTTTGTTCGGCCAAAGGCGACTCTCTTCGCGATTTCTTGCCGCTTACTGTGCGTAATGTTACGGAATGATTAGCATTTATTTGTTTGGTTGTGACTTGTTTCGAATTATAGTTTGAGGTTTTAGAGTTTGTTAGGATTCAGTTACTTGTTAGCAGCGATAGTTTTGAAATGATTTAGATTATTGTCTGATTTCTGTTTAGTTTGGAACATTGACTAGACTTACGTAATTAGCACTTAACACTTCAAATATATATTTATTTCGCGTTATTTGATGGAATTCTAATTTCAAACAAACTCACATAAATTTTGATGTACCAAAGTTATTGACGTCATGTGCAGTTGCCTGTTGAACGCCTTCAAATACGGCTCTGCTAAGCAGAACTATACTTTAGTTTGTTGAGTTCTGTTTCGGTTCTTACAGTTTGTTAGGATTCATATAGCTGTTAGAGATAGTTTCGTATATAGCAGGGGATTGTATAAGTTTTTTGTTATATTGATATACACATAGTTTACACATACTGAGAACTTGTTACTTCAAACATGTCATTTTTTGCGTTATTTGATGACATTCTAAAGTTAAATCTTTTGTCTTCAGTTTTGCCTAAATTCATATTTATTTCTGAATTGTTTACAATCATTTATCATTAGTGATTAGTTTCGAGGTAAATAATGAGGCCCCTAATTATTGAGGTCTTAAAGACGGTTATGTGAAGTCAGATTATTGTTTAGTTGGATTCTGTACATAGAGGACAAGATAAATTGAAGTATTTAAGGAGTTTGAGTGCTGAGATGAGTGTTTTAACTTTAGCTTTAGATATACATCGAAAGTTATTTTTGGTTGTTACGAAAGAGAGGGAGATGAATATGTGTGTTTCAATATTATTTGAGTTATGGTTAATGTTACAACTTAGAATCATAAAATGTAAAACTGATGCTTCTGACGGTGTATAGGGATCTCTTGTACAATTTGATCGTTTTCATTTATTTATGATTCTTTTTATTGGATTTACTGATGCTGTATATGGGTTCAGGTCGATTATCAAGAGAAACAGTTTGCTCAAGGAGTAATTCCCAGTACATATATGCGAAGGGAGGGTGCTCCAAAAGAGCGAGAACTTCTATGTGGGCGTCTCATTGATAGGCCCATAAGGCCACTTTTTCCAGCTGGATTTTACCATGAGGTTCAGGTATGTGTGTAAGAGCGTACCTGCTGTACTTTTTTCAGTTCTTTCTACGTTTGTACCCTTTGGTTGTAGGCACATCTCAATTTTCTTTGGTTGTTTATGTAGGTGATGGCTAGTGTACTTTCTTCAGATGGGAATCAGGATCCAGATATAATGGCGGCTAATGCCACTTCTGCTGCTCTTATGTTATCAGATATACCATGGGGTGGTCCTATTGGAATGATTCGGATAGGGAGGATCGATGGTCATCTTATTGTAAATCCAACCATGGACGAGGTTGTAATCTTTCTCATTTCCCTCATGTGCAATCACTATCTTGCAAATTTATTTATTTTTATCTATCTTGCAATCTCTTTTTACCAAAACGATGAGCAGGCTCAAAATTTCTGTATTTTTAAATTTTCTGCATGTTTCTAAGTTTAGTCCTGGGCCAACGGACGATAAGACTCAATTCTACCCTTAACATATCATGGAACAGATCTTATACTATCTTGAACATTCGAGTATTATCTCATTTTGTTAATGGTGGATTGTCACAGCTTAATATGAGTGATCTCAACCTTGTATATGCCTGCACAAGAGATAAGACTCTGATGTTAGATGTCCAAGCACGTGAAATTTCAGAAAAAGACCTTGAAGCAGCATTTAGGTTTGCTCATCCCGAGGTAAGTTAGGAGACTTGACCGGTAATTTCATAAGACCCGCAGGCATCTTCAGAATTTAAATGAAGCAGCTTTGATTATTCAGGCGGTTAAATTCATCGATCCTCAGTTGAGACTCGCTGCCAAAGCAGGGAAACAGAAGAAGGAATATAAACTTTCATTGGTGTCAGAAAGAACAATGGATAAGATCCGAAATTTGTCTGAAAAGCCTATCGAAGCTATATTTACTGATCCTTCATATGGAAAGGTATGTGGACCATTTTCCCCTCTAGTGCTGAGTGAACAGTCAGAATGACCAGTCGAGTTTACTCCTCTGTGATGAATTAATATCTAATATAATATATGTGTTTGATACTAAAGCATTCAGTCAGATGCCAGTTTCTTATTTCATTTTTATTGCATGCAGTTTGAACGCGGAGAAGCCTTGGAAAAAATAGGACAAGAGGTGAAAGTTGTTTTAGAAGAAGAATGCGACGAAGAAAGCTTAAAAGTTCTTTCAAAGACGGTTGATACAGTGAGAAAACAGGTGTGGTTGATTCTGCTTTTTAAACTTCCAGAATAGACATCTTTTATCAAGGAACCATATTATATTTTTCAATTTTTTCTTTGCTATACCTTGCCTGATGTGTATCAACTGCTATTTGGTAGAAATTTGTTGGGGAGGGGGTCGTTCTGTTTTCTTGTCTGGTTTGTTCGTAAGATTGTATTAAATCTTTTGAAGACAAACTACTGTAAAAGATATGTTTGGCCGTCCACAGCATTCAACTTATATTTTGGAATTCATAGTTTTTATTAGGAGGAAATCATGGTTCATGATTATTTGTTGAATATCTTATGGCCTTTCTTACAGTATTATAGTAGTAAGGATCTTTTAGGTTTTACTTCTATACTTTTGTACTTTTGTTGTTGAGATGTCTAAAAGAATAATTTGCCAGATTATACGTAGAAGGATCATTACCGAAGGGTTTAGGCTTGATGGAAGGCGTCTTGATGAGGTTAGGCCGGTGTATTGTGAAGCTGGTAACTTGCCTGGATTACATGGATCGGCACTCTTTTCACGTGGAGATACACAGGTTATAGCTATTAATTAACAAGTGGTGCATTATGATCCTCAACTACACGTGCTCATATCATAAAATATAATATTTATTGTTCAGGTTCTATGCACTGTTACCCTTGGTGCACCAGGAGATGCTCAACGTCTAGATTCTATTGTGGGCCCTCCTACCAAGAGATTCATGCTTCATTATAGTTTTCCACCTTACTGTATTAATGAAGTTGGAAAGCGCACTGGTTTGAATCGCCGTGAAGTTGGACATGGTGAGTTAAGTGTTTCTCCACATTAATAGTAATAAGAATCGTCTTGTTTTGTATATCTTACCCACAAAATATGTTAAAAAAATATCAAAATTTTCTTGTTCACCAACTTTTATCTGAGATAGATGTTTTATAGTGTGTTTTTCTTGTGAAAGAAATTGACCTCGGCAACTCTCGAAAACACTTTATTCAAAAAGTTAATGAATCAAATAGTATTGGCTGTAGTATAACTTGCTGGTCCTTCTGTATCTTTTTGTAGGTACTCTTGCTGAGAAAGCTCTTCTTGCTGTATTGCCCCCTGAACTTGACTTTCCATATACAGTTCGTATTAATTCTGAAGTCATGGGCTCTGATGGTTCAACATCAATGGCAACTGTCTGTGGAGGTATATTGACTTGCCACGAGAATTCGTTCAGTAACCATTGTAATTTTATTATGGCTGAAACTGCAATTAGGAAGTAGGGAATATTAGGCTGGTATCCAAATGAACATGCACTATTTCTTACATATCCATAGCTTACTTGTTGCTGTTTGAAGTTCTTCTGATCCATTTTCGCTTTGTTTTTCTTTTCCATATTGTATCATGGGGGGCATTACCGGTATTACATAATTCTCTTTATTGATGTAGGGAGTATGGCTTTAATGGATGCCGGCATCCCGTTACGAGACCATGTTGCAGGTCTGTCAGTGGGCCTTGTCACCGAGGTTGATTCATCAACTGGCAATGTTGAAGAGTACCGTATACTAACTGATATTCTGGTGCGCATTTGTCTATGAAAGTTTGTTTCGTTGGCTGAATCCTTTGCCCTTTAAAAGTTTAAATGCAAACATGTGCCGCGTACTTTATATCTTGTCTGTTGATTGCTTTAAGCTCATGATCATACCAACTGCTAGTCATGTCGTATGTAATATTTGAGTCGGGAAGGACATCATTCGAATAAAAAGAAATCCAAAAATGCATATGTGATGGTCCATTTTTTACACCTTCATAACAATTTTTTGTTCATGTTTAGGGACTTGAAGATCATCTTGGGGACATGGATTTTAAGATTGCAGGAACTCGGAATGGAATCACAGCAATTCAGTTGGACATAAAACCTGCTGGAATTCCTCTTGACATCATTTGTGAGTCACTGGGACCTGCATATAAAGGTCGACTCCAGATACTTGACCACATGGAGCAAGAAATAAATGCTGCACGTACTCAAGATGGAAGAAATTCTCCCCGAATAGGTAGGATTCTCACTTTATCTTTGATAATGATTAGTTGTCACGTCTTCTAATTTTATGTTGTCTTGCAGTTACCTTAAAGTATAGTAATGATGATCTACGCCGCTTGATCGGACCACTTGGTGCCTTGAAGATGAAAATTGAAGAAGAGACAGGTTTGTTTAGCTTGACAGTGCTTAATGGATGTATTTAGATGAAACTAATTACTGCTTATGATATGCATGTTATCTGGGTAGATTTTATGAACATCCTATTTAGGGGGATATTAAAGAACAGCATTGACCCTAAAGTAAAACAAACATGTCTCCTAATAGTGTAATATTCTTCAGTATATACATAACTTATGAGTTGCTTCCTTTTTCAGTCAGTCTTCTGGCTGCTACGTAGATAAAAATTTTGTTTTTGTTCAACATACATGAGTTCTTTAAGATATAATGGGTCCCTAGTATCTTGGTTAGTTTTGTCTCTGTCTAGATATGCTGTGATTTTATGTATCAAGGATTCTAATTTCTATTTAAATCAGGTGCTCGGATGTCTGTGAGTGATGGAACACTAACTATACTTGCTAAGAATCAATCTGTGATGGAAAAAGTGCAGGAAAAGGTACTTCACATTCTTTCATTCTCCTCTGCATAAGATGACAGATTTCTTATCTATAATTTCCTCGGACCCCTGCATGGTGGAATTACCTGAAAATATGGTTAAATATTGGCATTTTCGTGTCACAATATGAACTGTATATTAGAAATTGGCTTTTGTAAGAGAGTGTGCATCGATGCTATACATGTTAAATCCCGAGGGACCTAGTTTGGAATCATGTAAGATTTAAAACTATAAAAACTTAATAGCTGAAATGAGGTCACACGTCTTGACGCTTGACTTATGTCTTTCGTTTCATGTAGAAATCATTTGTGGTATATTACATGCTGTCCTGCTTGAAGTATGAATACTCTTTAAGTATAAATACTCTTTATTAACGTTGCTTGACACATCATCTGAAAGTCTAACAAAATAGAGCAATAGTGTGGATCAAAATTATTATCGTAGAAATCTCACAGTGCTTACTTTTGGGCAGAAGGTAATACGGACTAGATTACTGTAAAAGGTTTCTTGTATTTATGTGGTATTGACATAATTTTCCTAAGTTTTCTGCAAGACAGATGATGCGTTCTCAGTCTCAGCACTCTTTTAGTTTGACCAATAATAGTTCTGAACTTAAGAATTAGTAATCTTCTATATGTACAAAGTATTTTCATTTCATCTGCTGTTTAGCTACTCAAGTAAGATTCATGGCCATAACTTATTGTACTGATCACGTTTGCTTCAACATTTCTCAGGTTGACTTAATAATTGGACGAGCAATTGAAGTAGGTGGTGTTTACAAAGGCATTATAACTTCCATAAAAGAGTATGGTGCTTTTGTGGAGTTCAATGGTGGCCAACATGGCCTGTTACATGTTTCCGAGTTGTCTCATGAACCGGTTAGTGTCATCTTTTCTTGTTTCTTCCCTCTTCTGTTTTGGAGTGTCCTTGTTTCCTTATGTTTTTTCTCTGACTCTAGAGATGGAATAGTTGTCCCACTTCCTAGAAGTGGGTTGATTCGAGCTGTATTTTATCTTGAACGATTCAAATGGTACTTTAGAAAACACTCTAAATTGAGACGGTCAAATGAGTTAAAAGTGACCCGGGATGTATTTAAAATATAAGAAAATAGGGCCAACATTTATGCTAAACATATAAGAAAATAGGGTCAACAGTTGATTGCAGGTCGACTCAGTCTGTATGTAAAACTATCCATTCTGACCAAAACCTATATCGTCTGAAGTCAGAACCTATTCTACCTAGAGGTGGCAAAACGGGCGGGCACGGGCTACGGGCTAAACGGGCTATGGGCTAAACGGGCACGGGCTAAATGGGACGGGCTAAACGGGCACGAGCCAAACGGGTGCATGTTATACGAATCGCTTTAGAAAAGACGCAAAATGACGAAATAAATTCCTCAAACGTATCACCTCATTTATATTTAAAAAATATAAATATATTATATCTATAAGTTTTTCTTTAAAAAAAATTGTAATGTTCTCCAATTGATAGAAAATATGTGCCCGTTTGTGCCCATTTAACTTTTAAATGGGCAATATATGCCCATTTCAAAAAAAGGAGGGGGCTAAATGTGCCCCCAAATCTTTTAAAAATTTGCCCAAATTAGCCCATTTTTTTTTTATTCTGGGCACAAATTGCCACCTCTAATTCTACCCTTCCCAGTTTGCCACCTCTATTGGACTTTCTAATCTTTTGGTCACCAACATGATGTTGATTCTCTCTCAATATTTAACCCAAAAAAAAAAAAAAAAAAAAAAAAAAGAGCTGTCGACACTTTTGCTTGTGATTGAATTGCATGCTGTGGGATCTTTGACTTGTTAGTTAATATTTTTCAGGTATCCAAGATTTCTGACGTGGTTTCAGTTGGGCAGCAACTGTCTTTAATGTGTATTGGGCAGGATCTCCGTGGTAACATAAAACTCTCATTAAAAGCCACTTCACCTCAAAAGACCAAAAAGTCGAATGCAGCTAAAGAATCTTTGGACCTGTCAAAACAAAAGCCTGATAGTTACGCAACTGACAAAAATTCTCCTAATCAGCAAGAAAACAAAAGTTATACTGTCAAAGATTCACCTGAAGATACAGATAGCAGTACAAAGTTAAACCCATCTTACTCTTCAATGTCACCAATTGTTATTCGCAGTGCTGTGGAGTGCGAGGAGGAGGAAAAATCCGCTTGTTTAGGGTCAAGCTTAAAAGATAACAGCAAACCCCAACAGGCTTCAAAATCAAATCCTTCCCAAAAGCCCAAAACCTCAAAATCTTTAAACACTGAGCTTGGCGTAGCTTCCACTGGTTCTGACGCGTTTTTATCTAAAAAGGTTAAAATGACAAAACCATTCCTACGCACAGAAAAGAGACCAGATTATGATTCTGAGTCCGCAAGCTCGGATGAAGACAAAGTTGAGGAGGATAAATTTACAATATCAGCCCTAGCAGATATTTTAGATGATCAAGAATCTACAGTTGAGGGTCAAATTGATGCGAAGAAGCTCAAGCTTGGAATGAAAGTAACCGCAAAGATTCTTCAAGTACGTGCACGTGGATTAGTCCTGGACTTGGGTGGTGGAATCAATGGGATGTACCGGTTTGAGGTACGTGTCATCATCTTATATTTTGACTTTGCATTATCCTTGATATAACTGTTAAAGTACCTGCAGCATTTAAATTTGAAAGAATGTTCTGGACGTTTGTTTTTACTCTTCAACTCATTGGGCACGCAACAATGGGTGTACTTAATCATGAATCAAAATGTGTCATGTTGACCCACGAACACTTTGACCCTTTGAATTGTTTTTGAAAAAAAAATGTTTCTAGCCTGACCTGATATTAATTAAATAAACCCAAATTGACATATATTCACAAAAATGTTTAAGTTGCTGTATCTAGAAACTACTCAGCTACTTCAAATTTATTAGTTATGAGTAAAATATATGTTTTGACAGTGTAAAGTACAGTTTTAACCTTCATGTATCTACTTGTAGAGTGGTGGGAAACGGGAGTTTGAAGTAGGCGATGAGGTACGAGCCAAATGTGTAAGCTTTAATAGCAAGGGCATCCCTGTAATGGCTATCATGCAAGATGAATAGCGACTTCTGCTATCACCAATCGATTTTGAGTCAGTTATATAGTTCCATGAGGTTGTTGTTTGTGTCATCGCGTTGTGATATGGCCTAAGGATCCGTGATTAATTGGGTTAGTCTGGTGAAAGCTACCACACTATTCAAAGTTTTGCTAAAACAGTCGATTATGTGACTTTTTGTTCTTGCTTTCTTGGAGTTATGTTACTTGTATTATGGGTTCCTTAACCAACTTGTACAGTGTCAAGAAGAGTTGGTTCGGTGCAGGAAGGAAAAAGTTTACTAACCTAGTGAAGCCTACCAACAGGCAATAAAAAAACTTGACAAGCAGATTGATCGGTCATTTAAGTGTGTCTATGATGAGTTGTGGAATCGTGCAAGGAGAGTAATGCAGTTAGCTAATGGAACCCAATTTAACTCAAATGTAATTTTAGCTTCTTTTTTTTTTTTTTCCTTGAAAAATTGTGTTTATGGAAATTGCACTAATCTTTATTTATTGCAAGTTATCAGAATAAGTTAAACATCTTCTTCTATACATTTATTATCGAGCATGTTATTATCTACCAAGGGATAATTACACTTCTTTAGTTCTGCTATAGTTGCCGAGCATCTAGTTTGATGGTATTAATCGATCTTCTATATGATATGAATGTAATTTTAAGATTTTACATTTCCCTTTTAAGTACTTGCGCTTTGTTTTTATCATGGTTATAACTTGTCAGGTGTACTCGAGTGGTCAGCTACTTTGTAGCAAGTAATCATCTTATAAATAATCAGCTACTTTGTAGGCGGGGAGTACTCGGATTGGAATTCCTTTTATAAATAATCAGCTACTTTGTAGGCGGGAAAATCTTTTTTTCAAAATTTTTGAAATTTTTTTTCTTTTTGAAATTTTTTTTCAATATGTTGAAATAGTACAAAAACAAACAAAACGATAAAACATAAGAAAACAGTGAAAAACGGAAAAAACGGAAAACACAAAAAAAACGTACAAAACACAAGAAAACAAAAAAAAAACGGGCGAAACAAGAAAAACATATGAAGGCATATAAGCGATGAAACGATAAAACGACCGAAAACGGAAAAATGGACGAAACGAAAAAAGACGAAAAACGTATAAAAACGGACGAAACGAATGAAACGTTAGAAAATAAAATGAGTGAATAATACGATATACGGATCGCCGCCTTGACGCAATCGGATGACCGATTTTATGCTGCGGCGATCATTGATCGCACGACGTAAGCGTGTCAAATACGATGCTAAATACGGATATTGGATATGGGTTTCTCCCTTCTTTTCTTCATTTGGTGAACTTGAGATGGATGCAGAATGCGCTAAAAGCGCGTTCGACGATTTTCATGACTCAAGACATGGATGCGTGTCGCGGTTCATATTTTTAGGACGGCTTTACTATCTTATTCATGAGGGTGGAGTTAGTGCTTCACTAATTTTTAATAACCCATGAGTATTTAATAAAAGTGTTATAATAATAATAATAATAATAATAATAATAATTAAAAAAAAAGTAAAGTATAAAAGTAAATTGCAAAATACATCCCTCTTATATGTAAAAGGGTAAATTGCAAAATACATCCTTTATATGAGTAAAAAGACCAAAACAGCCCTCATCTATACTGCCGTTAGCAGTTAACGAAGAAAACTAACGGAGTTAGTGACCAGGGATGTAGAATGGCTAACGTTTGGCTAACGAAGGATGTAACTAGCCAATAGTTTCTGACAGGGATGTAAATTCTCAGAAACTGTAAACCACAGGGATGTATTTTGCAGTTTACTCTATAAATAATTTTGAAATTGTTCCAAGGACCGAAGAGATATGTTCGGAAACATTAGCACAATAGTTCGAATACTTCAAACAGTTTTGACTGAGTTAACCCTAAGTTTTGACAGAGTTCAATCGAGTTTTGACCTTGCAAGCGAGTAATCGCTGGTTACTCTGTCACTCAGCTTGTGGTGAGTAATCAAGGATTATTCGGCATTATGATCCTGGTTTTATAACACTTGTTTTATACTAACAAAAGTTGTAGCTCATTCATTAACCATTGTAGCTACTTCATAAACAAAAGATGAGGTTATAATTGACTTAAATTCACGATTCCGGATACGTGAAAATCGTGCTTAAAGTAAGGAGGCAAAAAACGAGAAATAAAGAAGTTAAATAATCATTCTATTAACCAAAAAACCAGTATCCACTTTTTGCTGGAAATGGACTAACATATCAGACTTCAATAGTTCTAAAACACCATAAATCTCATTTAAATCTGTATGAGTTGCATCTTGAGAATAAAACAGATGAAACTCATTCCTCACTTCAATCCAACTACACCCTCCAGTTTTCTTTAATCCTCTTTCCTTCATCAGTTTTCTAGTTTTCATAACTTCAGGCCATTTCCCAGCGAAGCATAAACATTCGACAACAAAACATACCCACCGACTTCTTTTCCGCCAATTCCTGAATTTTTGCAGCCGTTCTTTCTGCTATCTCATCTTCACCATATGTTTTACATCCGCTCAAAAGAGCAGCCCATGCGTTTACTTCTGGTTCACATGGCATTGACATTATCAATTTTTCAGCTTCGCTCACACGCCCTGCTCGTGATAACATGTCAACCACACAAGTGTAGTGTCTCTCATTTGGTTTTATGTTATATGATGACTCCATTGAGTTGAAATAGTGGAGACCCTTGTTCACTAGGCCACAATGAGAGCAAGCAAACAAGATAGCTAACAAAATGAGCTCGTTTGGTTTTACAGAAGTTGTTCTTTCCATTTCTTCAAAAGTTCAAGGCTTTCTTCTGCATGACCGTTTCGGCTAGCCCTTGTATCATGGCTGTCCAAGAGACCTCGTTTTTTCAGGCATTTTGTTGAAAGCTCGCTTAGAGCTTTCAATATCTCCTGATTTTGCATACATGTCAACAAGTGCGGTGCCCACAAAACATCACGTTGAAGTCCGAGCTTAAAGGTCTTTCCATGGATATCTTTTCCCTTTCCTAATGAGGTTAAGCTTGCACAAGCACACAAAACACTTGAAAATGTTGATATATCGGGTGTCTGTCCTGAAAGTAGCATATCGTTAAAAACTTCAAAAACTTTATCATATTGTTCATTTCCTAAGTAACCTGTAACTAATGAATTCCATGAACCAATACTTTTCATGGTTATCTGATCAAATAACTTCTTAGCTTCATCTAATTGATCATTCGAGCTATATGCACTAATCATCGTGTTCCAACATACAACATTCTTATTCTGAATTGTATCAAACACAAGACGCGCATCTGTACAGTTACCACATGAACCGTATAAGTCAACAAGTGAACTGCTAATGAAAACATCACTAGCCATTCCTATCTTTGTGACATGGGCATGTATGTTTTTGCCTGTATACAATGCCTTGAGATTCGCTAATGCATTAATAGCACTAGAAAGACAAGACGAGTTCGGGCTAATCCCATTTTCAATCATCTGGCGAAAAAGTTTGATAGCCTCAACCGAGTTGCCTTTTGGCTATACTCGAGATCATAGCACTCAAGAAACTTCATTTCTCTCCGGCATATCATCAAAAACCCTCCGAGCTTCCTCCAAATCCCCATTTCAACATACATATCCAAAATCGCCGTCCAAGAAATCACATCTTTCTTCCCATTCGTTCAAATACTCTATGCGCCATTTCCGGATTATTCAACCTCAAACTAAACGTTATAAAAGAATTACAAACCGAAACATCATCCTCAAACCCAACCTTAACAACCAAACCCAAAACACTACCACCCAACGCAAACTCACCCATCTCACCACACCCCCTCACAACCGAAACAAAAGTAACATTATTCGGCATCACCCCACACCCCAACATCTCCCTAAACACCCCCATCGCCCTCAACCCCATCCCACTCCCCAACAACCCACTAATCACGGCAGTCCAAGAAAACACATCCCGAAACGGATTCCTCCCAAAAACCTCCATCCCCTCATCCACCTTCCCACATTTCAAATACCCACTCACCAACGCAGTCCACGAAACCTCATTTCTCTCCGGCATTTCATCGAACACTTTACGCGCATCATCCACCTTCCCCCATTCAACATACCCACTGATCAAACAATTATGAACAACTAAATCAAACCCATTATAGCATTTAAGTAACTGATTAACTTCATGTGGTTTTTTAAAATGTAAGTACATTATTAGTAATTTGACATTAACATGTTTATGGGATGAAATGGCTTGTTTTAGAAAATGGGTATGAAAGACATGTCCTTCGTTAAATAAATGATGTTTTGTGCAGTGTTTTAAGATTGAAAGAGATGATTCTATGTATCCATCATAGTTTTTTATTGGGTTTTTTATGAATTGAACTGTTTTGTAAATACTTGACATGTTTGAAGTAAGTTTGTGTAAAATAATAAATTTTAGTAATTACTAGTGTAACTCAATTTTCTTTATCTTACGAAATAATGAGGAAGGTAAAGGCGGGAACATTTATCTTAAGAAAGATGATCATTTTGTGAAACTGTACACGGAGGGGTGTGTTTGGTATGGGAGAATAAAAATAGAGGGATGATAATGATTGTGATCAAGAAGGTTTCTAGCCCGCGCTTCGTAGCAGGGTGTTTGCGTATTATTTAACGTTCGAGTTAAGTGTTTTTTTATTAAATATGTTTAGTATTTTAAGCACGAACAATATAATTAAGTGGTTTAATTTCAAAAGTATGTTATCGAGGCTTCATTACGTTGCATTTTACATGAAACTTTTAATTAAAATGATATAATGTCGTTATTTAACAACCGTTAAAGAACGGTAGTAAATAGAGACGGTTTATTAATCTAACATCTAACACGAAAGACCAATTATGTAAAAAAAATTTACATTGTTAGTCCATACATGACCTATTTTGCAACGCAAGTTAAACCTCAGGGACCCTTGTCGCATTTTTCGTTTTTTAAAAAGGTATTTAAAAAAAAAAGAAAGTAACGACCGTTAGTAGATAACGGTCGTTAACTAACGACCGTTAGTAGATAACGGTCGTTAACTAACGACCGTTAGTTACGGTGTATTTCACTTTTCATTCGAATCCTATTGGGTGTGGCAGTAGCACAAAACAACCAGGCAAGTAGCAACGTTGCTAAATGTATTTATAAGTAATATGTTTGGTCGAGGTTGGATTCATAACTCATTATTATCACCCACATGGTCACATGTTGTTACTTTGATATTTCTTTCATTCCTGTTCTAACTCATTTCTAAACCAATACCTATTATGATTTCATGATTCAAACCAAACGCACCTAAATAACGCCAGTAAGTGATAAAAAAAATTCCAAGTAACTTGAATAGCGTAAACAACTGTTTACCGTTTGTGTGTTTGTTAAAAAAAGACTAAAATCTGCGGTTGGTCCCAAACTCATTAACGCTTCTTGTTGGACAAACCAGGCATTATCATCGCCATGGTCCAAAACTTGGGTTTTAATGCTAAAAAGTCACTGACAAAGTCGATGTATGATTTTGTTTTGTAATGGGGTATTTTAGTCCATACACATTTATACTTTGATAACACATTTATATTTAGCCCTTCATCATTTGTCGTCGTCATCATCTCCCCAAGATAACATGAAGGTGGTAATGAAATATATATTTATGTTTTTGCTATGTCACATGTTAATTAGAGTAATTACTTGCTCTAAAATTTCAAGTTTAAGCTACTCATTTTATGTTGACTTTGGTCCACAATATAGGTAGCAATTTGGACTCGAATATATGTATTTATGAGCTGTTTAATTTGGTTTATATTAGAGTCAAATGGGTCGAATGCTCCAAAGTGCATTGTTAATGTATATAACCCCATCAATCACTTTCTTTATAAAATGGTTACTCCGTATATTGTAGTTAAAAGGAAGAAATTTACAGGTCACCTTCCAGTTTTGACCCCAACTAAACAGTGCTCGACCTGACCAGAATTTATTTTGATCCATTATCCAATACCCCTGACCATCCATTTTCTCACCTCTAGTGATTTCTTCATCTTCATATAAGAGACTTTAGTCATGTGATCAGTAGTCATTGATAGTCGTATAAGAATCCTGTAGATTCAGTCCTTGCTATATTTGTGGAACTGTTGGAGTATAAGTATGGGTTCTCACGTCCACTATTTCTTGCTGGATCTATTGCAGATGCACTTCAGATATGATAGGTTGCTTATTATGGAGTATTTAACAAATAAACCAATTGTTGACTGCTGGCTTTTTATCATCCATAACATAAAATTTTCTTTGTGTGCTCTTTGATGCAATGTAATTATGCATCTTCTGATGGGAGATTTGGAACTCAATAACAGAGAATGACAAGTATGGATGTTCTTTCCTGACATTTGACATTCCATAGAATTCTAACACCATTAAAGATTAGATGGTCACATTTGGAGGAGTGAAATATATCTGGGCTATTGTTTTTGTCGTCTGTTAGCATGTTTAATAACTTGAATAAACCAAGAACAAGGATGACCCCAAGGGGTAAGTTTAATGGTAATTCACTTGACCTAGTACCTCATGAAGCTTTAGTTCCTGTTTTGACGCCATTAGGGGATTTTTCACCTTCTGGCTGCTTATGCCTGCGAGTCAGAAATAATAAAGTAAATACTCTTAAGTTATGTGTAACACCCCCAAAATGGCTCAGCGGAAGCACACAAGTATTGGGGTGCTACTAAATTGATATCACAACATAAGCATAGAACAACTGATTTTTCATAAAGAAACTTTTATTTATTCTTGGAAACAATGTTTACATAATTGATTTAATGCGGAAAATGGCCCATTATAAAATGTGGTTCCAATACACAAATCAGAGTCGTCTATGACCATGTTATGCCTTTGCCTTGCGCCTCCAAAGATAAACTATCACCTCAAAACCTGAAAATACATGCTAAAAAGTGTCAACACGAGGTTTGTGAGTTCATAGGTTTTAATTTGTAAAAGTTTTATGGACCACAAGATTTAGTATTTAATTCATTTCATTATGTGACTAGTTCACTCGGTCATGTTACCAGTTCACTCGGTAATATAACCCATTAATTCGGTCATGTATGTACATAGCAAATGCAACCAGAACAATTGGTCATGTGACCAGTTCACTCGGTCATGCAGGCATAACAGTTTCAAATACTTGTGTCCATATGTAAAACCAAGCATTAACTTTACACTAGAATGCATTTAAGTAATCAAGTAATTGGCAAGTAAACACATAATACATTCAGTCAATCATAGTTTGAGTAAACAATTCACTTGATCAGGTAAAATAAACATTTAGTTTAAATGAAAACGAGCATTTATTCTCCCCCAAAACAGTTATGAAAACAAGTAAAAGTAGGGGCTATGAAACTCACCTTGGCCATGTGCAGTATGAAGTGAAATAAATCAATTAGTAGTAGTGCACGGCTCCGACACGCAACCTAATTTAGTACGGCAATTTAGCATTTACTCATGGTTAAGACTCGATAAAGTTTAAGTAACTTTATAAATTTTTAATATTCATGTTGTTGTTGTTGCTGCTTGTGTGCCATTATTTAAGTTTAAAACAGTTTCTTAATTGCTAGTAAGTATTGGCTCTTGGAAAGTCTCATAAATATTTATACATATGACTGATTAGTTATAAGGTAGTTAGTGGGATTTATTTTATAATAGATAATATGTATATAAAATAGTTCGTTTTCGTCTCTTAGATGAGTTTGGTGAAGAATTCAATAAGTATAGGTTTCTAACGAAAGTCGGGCATGACCCGTTTATATGTTTTATTTTTCCGGAAAATCTCACATGTTGCAAATTTCCCACTTAAAATTATATAACAGACTCAAACCTCTTAATAAACTTATATAAGTTTCAATAAGTCAAAATTTGTCAAATAATCTATAATAAGCAATAGTTTTTAAAATAAGTGAAACTTATATATTTGTATTAGGTTAGATTCGGTAAGTCTCAAATAAGCCACAAAGGCCACGGATTATACTTTTTGTATAATTTATATCAAAATTGGCCAAAGAGGCCGCGGATTAAACTTTTCGTATAATTTATATCAAAATTGGCCAAAGAGGCCGCGGATTAGACTTTTCGTATAATTTATATCAAAATTAGCCAAAGAGGTCGTGGATTAGACTTTTTTATATCAAAATAAGTCAAAGACGCAGATCCAAGCCGAAAACTAAATAGGCAGAAAATCAAATGTTCCAATAAGCAAAAAGGTTTAATCCGATTAAGTTAAGGCTCGTTTATAATTAAGCACTTAAGAGTTTGTTTTGGACAAATTAATCAATTTCAGCACCCTCGTGCACAAACCAACACAGATCCAACTTAGTTTTTAACCCATTTTTAACTTTCACTAAATCACATGTTTTGATAAGAAATACTAGTAATTAAACATTTGGCTCTTTCCAAACGTAACCCTATTCATTTATTTTTTTTAACCAACTCAAATGTTTTAAATTTGTATTTCAGCAAGAAGTAAGTACTTCGGCTTTTGATTAGGCGAATAAGTACAAATCAAATGCACCCTCAGTTGGGCTCACAAACCAACAATTATAACTTAACCAAATTTTGTCCAAGCAAGTTTATCAAATATGTTTACTATTATGTAATAAGGTGATGAATAGCTAAAAGTAAGATAAGCATTTGTTTTTTTCATAGAGCCATACTCTTATGTTTTTCTTAGATCTTTACGTCACTTGTGTTTTCTTGGTGACCAAAAGAAATGTATAACAACTCATTCTTACACATTAAATTCATTTGCTTAAAAACAAGCCTAAGCTTATTTTCTCATTTGCTTATCAGTGATTCACAAAGTCCTTTATGCCACACATTAACACAACAACAATTTAATCGAAATTATTAAACCGACAATCTCTATAATTGTTTATAACCATTCGTATAAAAAAAAAAAACGTAATAATAATTAAATTGACAAATCATAAACACAAATATTATTATCCTTACAATAATTAGGATGTCGAGAATAAGCAAAAATAAGAACTTCCAATTAACTTGAATCCCTTGGAGAAATCTTGCAATTGACACTAGGTTCGGACTTTATCCACCTTTAATTTCAAAAGCCCTTTCTAATTTCAAAAACCCCTTTGATTTGGAAGAACCCTAATTTTTTTTTATGAAAGGTAGACATGGTGAATATTTGGGTTGAATCCCAAAAGAAAGGAGATAACAACATTCTTGTGTTTATGTTTCTGGTTTGTGTTTTCTTTATGAGTTCTTTTCGGTCATTGTATTCGGGCTGGGCCCTCGGATTGTTGTTGGCTAGTTTCTTGCTAGTGTTTTATATAGTTTGTTTGCTGTTCAAAAAAAAAAATGTTTCTGATTTGTGTCGACAAGACTCAAGAGAGAGAAAAGAACAGAGGAAAACGATGGGTCATGAAACATGTGGGGACAAGGTTTGTACTCCCTCCGTCTCAAAATTATTGTCAGGAGACAAGAAACACATAGTTTAATAAAAGTGGGATCACTTTCATTTTCAACCAATTAAATAGAATATTCCTCCTTTAAATTCTATTGTTTTTACTTAATATGGAAAGTGGACAATTAATTTGAGACATCCCGAAGCCGAAATATGGACTATTATTATGAGCGGAGGAGTATTTATTTTGTTTTATTATTAGACAAGATATAGATTGTCTCAGGTGTTTTGTCGAATCCGAAGAAGCGTACCTTCCGTGCCCAAAAATATAGAAATTATATTTTCGGAAACGATTTCTTAAACGTAAAAATATGACATTCTTATTACGTTGAACTTTGATTATAACTGTTTGCCGTTATTTAATTGGTGTCGGTATGCGTGCGGTGCCGTGACTTTCTAAATTCACGAGATGACCTCTCGTTTATAGATCTAAATATTGACAACTGTCAGAAAATAGCCGATTTGAATTTTCTAACGTAATAAATATTATTAGAATGATTCGGAATTTTTCGGGTTGTTATATTATGTTATGGTAGGGAATGGATTCCTGAAAGATTTAACAATCAATAACAAATGAAGTTAGTAAATTGGTCTGCACCTAATTATTATTTCCGTGACCAGCGATTACAATATTAATCTGAGTACCAGATTATCATTTTCTTGGGCTTCTGACTGGAAGAGAATCGGTCTGCACCATTTGTCCTCGTTCATTATACTTGAATTCTGGAAATGTGTAATGAGAGCCAGCTTCCCTTGTATCCTTGCATATGCCAACGTAGCCACCTTTTCACCGTTAAACTTCTCCCATTTCTTCCCATTGAATGCCTGCAAGAGATGTTATCTTGGGGAGATGATGACGAAGATTATGTTGACGACGACAAATAAAGATGAAGGGCTAAAATATAAATGTGTTATCAAAGTATAAATGAGTATGGACTAAAATACCCTCGACTACAAAACAAAAATAGACATTGACTTTGTCAAGGGACTTCTTTGGCATTAAAAACCCAAGTTTTGGACCTGTGGCGATGATAATGCCCAGGTTTGTCCCAACGCGAAGCGGATTGACAAGTTTATGGACCAACCGTGTATTTTAGTAAAAAAAAATTAGAGTATCCGGTATATATAAATATTCAAGTAAACTACAACTCTTTCCATGTGGTTTGTCTATTTTAATAAGTTATCTATGTCAATTGACAATGTTTGATAACGCAGTTGCATACATAATTATAAAGCGTAAAATGACGAAAAAGCTAAACATTAAATGCCTAAATGCTTCTTCGAGTAGCATTAGAAAAGTAACGTTTAAAAAAGATAATGAAGAATTGCATATATATCCACTAAAACTCAAATATTTGCATATTTTCCCAAAATACAAGTTTTGAATGCATGATATACAATGCAAGTTAAGCATGTTTTGAGTATATATGCAAATATGCAAATTTTAAAAGGTATATATTCAATTGCCCCAAAAGATAAATGCTTGTTTGCAAACAAGATTTTAACTCAAAACACTAACCGCTCCTGAACACTTTCAAATGCTCCTTGCCAAACATCCTCTAAATTTATATTGTAATACCTTTAAGTTTAACCTAATCTTGGACTTTGAGTGTTTACAAAAGTGTTTAATTTAAGGGAGGTGATAAATTCACGTCACACTTTTATTCATCCACGGCAAAATGAAAGCATTTTACGGGTGTTGCTATTTACACTCCATCAAATCAAACATCATTTATCCATCAAATCATCAACTTCCCATTTATCTATTTTAATATGTATTTCAAGTTGCCAACTTAATTTTTGTTTATAAACCTTGTAATGTTTTCATTTACCCGACAATATTAATATGAGAAATGATACATAGGCCTAAAACTTGGCCTAAGAGTGACCTAAAAACACTTGGCAAAATCCTGATGTGTTGTAAAATAAGCGGGTCACTTTCTGCAGCCGTCATGATCTTGCCAAGTATTTTTAGGTTCACTTTTAGGTCCAAGTTTTAGCCTATGTATCATTTCTCTATTAATATATATTTTAGTCACGATTTCTTTTTTTACGAAATCTAAGAATATTATTAATCATATTTCTCTTCAAAAATCAACATCTTTATTTTATTCCTTTTACCGCATATTTAATATTTTATACGGATCAGTAATACTTTCACGATAAATTTACTTCATAACTTTAGGGCTCGTTTGGTATGTGGGGGTTATGTGGGTTTGGGATACAATAAATGCAAATAAGATGTTTGGTTGTGTTTTTGAAATTCGGGTTTGGAGTTGTAGCCTAAATATTAAGGCATGTAGAAAAGGTGGGTAGTGTATTAGGTTTTATGACATGTGGGACCATGCATTCTTTTCTTCCTATCTTTTTTTTGTCTTTTCCTTTTTATTAATACTATAAAACAAAAAAACTTTATCTCTCATCTCTAATTCTTAACATAAATATTTTTAATATATAATATATATTATTAAATATTATTTTCTCTATACATCAAATCCAAATCCAAATCCAAATCTAAATCCTAATCCAAAATCCAAATCAAAATCCTAAACCCGTCTACAAACCAAACGGACCCTTAGTCTCATGCTTTAAAATTATAGTTTTTATGTTGGAATGTCTTAAAATAAATAATTTTTTTCTTACGTCAATAAATTAAAAAAAAAAGAGTTTAGTGGATGAAGATGATATTTGATTAGTTGAAAAGTGTACTAGTAACACTTTCTTAAACTATATATATTTTTGTTTAGAGACAATAATTTTAAAATGAAAAAAGTACTACATATAATGGATGTATCTTATTTTTTAAAAATTCAAGAATCTTGAAAACTTAAAACTAATTAAAGAATCTTAAAAACTTAAAACTAATTAAGAAGACTTAAAACTAATGCAAACTTGAAAGTTGACTAATTCGATTATAAGAGTTGAAACTTATACTATCTTAATCATATTTTGTTTTCATTTTAATTTTTTTACGTTGTATAAATAAATGTTATACGAAACGTCTAACCAAAATATCACAATCATAAATATTTGTCATTATAAAATCTCATTGTTATGCGCGGTTATTCATCTAGTTATATTAAATATTTTGCTAATATCATAACCACATTCATTGCCGCATCATCACATGGGATATGTCAAAAAATTTAGCTACAAACATTAAAATTTACTACTCCTTTCATCATATAATAAGTGTTTTGTGATATTTAAAAGTAAGTGTTCATTTAATTTTTCAACTGATAAAAATAAATTTTAGTTAATGAAACTTTTTTAACTTATGTACATTTTAAAAGTGAATATTGTCATTTGACGAAATAAGTATCATAAAAATAAAATTACATACATACATTTAGCATATTTGAGACTTAGGTTGAGACTTAGGTAACGAGGTTACTACGTGGTGTAAACGGAACAAGAAACAAACTTTTATTCTTAAGATTGACTTTGAAAAAGCTTTCGATAATGTCAATTGGAACTTTGTTCTAGACATTATGGATCAGATGGGATTTCCTCAAAAGTGGTGTTCTTGGATCAGTGGTATCCTTAAGTCGGCTAGATCTTCGGTGCTAGTCAATGGCTCCCCATCGTTTGAATTTAATTTTGGGAAAGGGATGCGACAAGGGGATCCGCTTTCCCCTTTTCTCTTTCTGATCGTTATGGAGGCTTTATCGTACATGCTCAGTAAGGCCCAGGAGGAAGGATTGATAAAAGGGATTGGTTTGCCTAACGATGGGCCTGTTATTTCCCATCTGTTGTTCGCGGACGATGCCATCATTATTGGAGAATGGTTAGATTCTTGCTTGGATAATGTGGTCAGAATTCTGAGGTGCTTCTACTTATGCTCCGGTTTAAAAATCAACTTAACCAAGACGTGTTTGTATGGGATTGGAGTTAGTGAGGGGGAGGTGGGGGAAAAAGCTAAGATTATTGGATGCAAAGTGGGAATGTTGCCGTTTAAATATTTGGGTATCACCGTGGGGGCGAACATGAATAGAATTAGCAATTGGAAGCCGGTCTTCGACGTGTTCGAGTCTAGATTGTCGAAATGGAAGGCTGAAAGTTTATCGATTGGGGGGAGAGTCACGCTTATTAAGTCGGTTCTGGAAAGTTTGCCTTCATACTATTTCTCGCTCTATAAAGCGCCGTGTAAAGTAATTAAGGACTTGGAATCTCTCATTAGCAGATTTTTGTGGGGAGGGTCGAAAGAGGTGCATAAAATCCACTGGGTGGCGTGGGATAGAGTGTGCTCTCCTAAGAAGTACGGAGGCCTCGGTTTGAGTAAACTTAACATCATTAACGTGGCGTTGCTAACTAAGTGGGGTTGGCGTTTCAAAAAAGAAAGAGAGAATCTCTGGTGCGAGGTGGTTGAGGCGTGTCATTCCTCTATCAGAAGCTGGGATTTCTTGCCGGTTCGGAAAAACTTAAGTGGAGTTTGGAGCAACATCGTTAAAGTTTTGTCTCGTACGGTGGTGGCAGGGATGCCTATTAGACGGTTTTTCAAAGGTAAAGTGGGGAATGGGAATAACATTTCCTTCTGGATTGATCCTTGGCTTTTGAATATTCCTTTGAAGGACGTTTGTCCTAAATTGTTTCGGATGGAGTTGGAGAAAAGATGCAAGGTAAGTGATAGGCTTAAAAAGCGGGTTACTGGAATTGATCGGGTCTGGAAGTGGAAAAGTGAGGTTATGGAGACAGAGGTTATAGCTGAACGAGAGATCCTTTTCACTTTGTTAGATGCTGCTGTTCTTACAGAGGAGATGGATAGCTGGAACTGGATAGGGGTCGGTAATGGTAACTTCTCTGTCAGTGCTGTTAGGAACTTGATGGTCGAAGATAAGGTTTTCAGCAACATTTCCGTTTTCGAGTGGTGCAAATGGGTCCCGAAAAAATGCAACATTTTTGGTTGGCGGGCGGAGATGGGTAGAATCTCGACTGCTCGTGCTTTGAGACATAGAAATATTCAGGTGGTGGACACCTCTTGTGTGTTTTGCGGTGAAGTGGAAGAGTCGGTGGACCATTTATTCACGGGATGTATCCTTGCTTCTAGGATATGGCAGCATCTTTCATCATGGTGTAAGGTCCAATTTTTCTTCGCTTTTTCTCTCAAGGATCTTTTGGACATCCATAATTTTGTTGGGCTCTCGGGGAGAGCCAAAGACATCTTTCATGGTATTATTATTATTGGTTGCTGGTGCATTTGGAGGGCTAGGAATCATCAAAAGTTCCAAAAAAAGAAGGCGAGTTTTGTGGAAATTATAGGGGAAATCAAAGCTTTGGGTTTCCTTTGGGCTAAGAATAGAGCGAAGATCCCTTTATTGAATTGGGATCATTGGTGTAAATTTGTAATTATGTAATTGTGTTGTTCGTGTTGGTGCCGTCCCGTTTAGTGGATTGGCGGGTTTTCTAATGAAATTTACCTTTCAAAAAAAAAGGTTGAGACTTAGGGAAATGAATTCTGACACCACCACTTGATTCATATATTAAATTGTGCAAATAGCATATTTGGAGTGCCAATAGAATTACCCGCATTTTACACTTATACCCTTGAAACTTGAATACATTCTTTTATACCATTAAAAATCCTCAACCGCGTTTCACAAATCCAAAATCCCTATGCATCTTCGTTTTTATAACAACACTAAAAGCATTAACATACACTAATAAGAATAAAGATAGATAATACAAAAACATTTATTTATTAGCGATTTTGCAACTTACTTCTACTGGTTGTGGTGGTGGTTGCTAATTTAATAGCAACAAGTGCCTCTTACTAGCTAGCATTCTACTAGCGCTGCCGAATCCGCCTGATCCTCGTTCTTTTCAATTGGCAAAGAGCTCCAAACGAATAACGTGGAAAAGTTGACATGACCATATGACCATAACCATCAATTTCCGTCGGCATGTAAGTATTCCACGAAACACTCCGTTGTGTGAATTTCACAATATGTAAGTATTCCACGAAACACTCCGTTGTGCGAATTTCACAATGTGTTGGGTGTGTAAGGTATATATATAGAGAGAAGGTCCTACAAATTATCTTTTTAATTTGTGAGCCGGGGAAGGATTCGTATAGTATATATAATTTGGATATATGTTCTTTCCTGTACCCCTGTATCTATCAACTCATTACCTCAAAATTCCAAATATTATTGATTATGTTTATTCGCAACAATGGTGTGGGAATTAATGATGAGTGACTGGCTGTGGCGGATAAGATGAACAAAGTAATAGTGAGCTGAGAGTGGGTGGCCTGGTGTAAACGAAATTGGTAAACAAATTTGAAGGGTATAAAAGTAAAATGCTTATGATTTGCCGTGTAGAAATAAAAAGGAGTCGTGAATTTATCTCCTCCCTTAATTTAACTATAACCTTTCTTGTACATTTATTAAGAATAGTAAATTTACATAACAGTTTATTCTGTAAATTCAATGGCACTAATAAAGCCGTTATATCTTGTTATTCATGTGTCGTTTGTAGTATAAAAACCCTCATTTTCATCATCTTTTTTATACTTGCTTTGATAAAAAAGCAAACTCGATCCATCAAAACCACAGCTTCATTCGTTGGCTGCTGAGTTTTTAATCTCAACACTAGGAGCTTCTCGACGACGGATGTTGTGGCATTTACAACTTTCTATAAGAGAAAATGAAAACGAACATGGGTCACAACCGATAATTTATACTACTTTAGGCGCTACAAATTAAGTTCTTAAAATCGAGCTTTTTCTTTGCTTATTATGAAAGAGTTTTAGCAAAATTAAGATAAGGAGCTTTAATCGTGAGATGACGTATGTACGTACTTTAACAAACTTAAAAGCTCAACTTCTAACAAACTCCAAACCACTAAAAATTAAGATAAAGAGCCCGATTATAAAATAGCGTTTATCGTTTCTCAATTAAAATTAAATCTTTATTTTTAAATTAAAATATCTTTTATCTACTTATTTTTTTATAATCTAATTTCACCATATTTTCTAAAATTTTATCTTTCTTTAATTCAACATCCATTTTGATATATTTTATGAGTTTTAGTTTTATATTTTTAATAGGTTTATTTTATTTTAATTCAAATTTTTACAACTTTAACCTTTATTTCATTTATTTCAATCAATATAATCTTATTCGTCAAAATCATATACTTTTGGGGTAGTGTTTGACGCGTAAGAGATGCATGGTATTTATGTACGGGAATAATGATGTCATGGGAAAACTACGGAAAGTTACAGAGAACCCAAACAAACACTTACAACTAACACATATCATTCAAGTGTTGTGAAACGAATTACTAAACGGAAGTTAAACACATATAACTATCTTGCTCATGGCCATTTGTCTTGCAGTCACATTAGTATGATACAAAACCATACCAAAGAAGCACATATGGTGCATGCCTATACAGAGAGTGCAGAAAAGAAAACGTTTTCTGTAAATACGAGATCGAAGATGATAGTTTTCTAGTGATTATGTTATGCATCGCCCATCAAATGAGCTTCCATTTTGCTACGAGAAAGTTTATGACTAAATCTGCTATAAGTGAATTTTGCATCACATAATAAGATGTGTGTGGTGATCTCTTTAGCATTTGTAGTCATGAATCTTCTTGCTTCAAAATCGAAGTTCACTAGATAGCCGATACAGAACATAATTACTATCAACCGAAACAGCATTCAAATCTCGTCTCCACACTTGCACGAAAACCCATGGTTCTCTATTTTGCACTCTTTACATGTGCACCAAACGGATTTCCTTGGTATGTTTTTTGTGCCATATGCACACGAGTGATCAGCGACCCATGTAAAAGACTTGTCAGTGCCATGACATACTTGATTAAGAAAGTCTCATTGCTAGTTTTCAAAAGTCGGTTTATAATCTAAGAAATCCGAATCCATACACTATACCACACTTCAATCACAATGAGGTATTATATTGCTCCAATTTGGTCTTTCTGTTCTCTTTCAAAAAATGCTCTTAAAAAAGTGTTTTGATTTATCATATGTAATATTTGCAAAATCACAAAATAAATAAATGAGAAGGAAAAAACGTCACGAAATCAACTTGATACCAGCTACGTAACGTTGACACACGATAAAAGATTACTTCTAGATGTGATCCACATAGGTTTCGACTAATCACTCAACTCGTGAGTAGGCCAATTTTGCCACCACTCGTGTCTTTTTCCATATATTATCATCCTAATTTAATATGCAATGACTTTATCTGTATTGAAAGTGACAAATTCGAATTCAAGTCAAGAAAAGTGCATTCGGGAAAATATCTAAATTAAAAATATCTGTAAGTTGAATATTCTCATTCACTAAAGTTAGGATCAGTATCAGTATCTAGCCATAAAACATATAAGTCTCTTGTAAAAAAACAAGCTAAAACCCAGACATGGCAGCTTTTGCAGTTTACCGGATGCCAGAAGTGTTTAGTCAAGCTATAGCTGTTCACCATCATGGCAGATTTGAGCATCCGAAACAGCCCCTTTCAAGGTACCTCTCAAAACAGACTGAACTGTATCTTTTTTAACTAAGTTTCATTTACATGTTAGTAATAAACATAAACTGAACCACCCCGTTTATAAGTAAAGGATTCAAACTTGTTGCCTCTAATTTTCAAGTAATACCTTATTAAAGCAGTATAAGACACTACTTGTCAACTTTCTTTGTACAAACTCATATTATTTTCATCAGCAGACTGTAAGTAGCTTCATTTGTTACCATGTAGATCAAGATTTACTGCCATTAGATGCTGTATGCGACATCCTGCACAAAAACGAAGAACGGGTCAGAATTATTATGACTTGCTTGGGATTTCTGTAGATTCTAGTTCTCAGGAAATAAGAGAATCCTACAGAAAACTTCAAAAGAAATACCACCCAGATATTGCAGGCCAACAGGTTTAAATCACTCTTAGCATTCATAGTTTATCATCAAATTAGACTTACGAAACTTTGTGGAACAGTCGAATGTGGAACATGTTGGACGTGGAATTTCGACCCATTTAATCGTGAATGGGTTCACTCGGGTTATGTATTATCCCAAAAGGGTCAAATCTGTAAATCAGTTTACCTGCCACATCACCAAAGGTGACTCGGGTGGGGGTTTCCTTTGTACCAAAAAAAAATGTGTAACTGTAGTAAACCTCTTAACTTTCTATATCTAATAAAAAACATATATTGTTTTTAAAGAATAGGATAGAATTGTTTCAAAGAAATATAAATTTTTGGAGATAAACTGTTCCGGGTCAACCCAACCCGACTGATACATGTCCCGTTTTGATGTGTGCCCATTTAGCCACCTCTTGGACATATTGATCAAGCTTAACTCACCTTAAAGAAAATTGTTGATATTGTGTTTCAGGGTCATGCGTACACGCTTATGCTAAATGAGGCATATAATGTGCTCATGAAAGATGATCTACGAAAAGATTATGATGCTTCTATTGGCCATGTAAGAGTCGGGTTTAAGGAAGATAAACTGAATATGGGTTATAGCTCATGGAATGGCCCCTTTCGACCCCAAGCACTCTTTGTCGATGAGAAGGCTTGCATAGGTCAACATTTACTCTAATTATTATATCATAATACCCAATACAGTAAGGTAATTTCTAGTAGCATGTCTAGCATGAAACTCAACATCTTTGAATCATGATTGAACCTAAAGTACATCTACAATGGTACGATTTAGTTTGGCAAAATTCTCATTTTGTTGGTCCTACATATATATATGATAATACAAAAAAAAAAGGTATATTTTTACGCAACGAAAAAAACTAGTGGGTAGGTAGTAGATATACTTTGGTAAAAATCCATGGAAATATGTTTCACCCTTATGCTGCTATAGGCCTATTAGTACTATACATATATACAGTTATTGACAATTGGGGATTCGGAAATGTGACAGGCTGCAGAGAATGTGTCCACAACGCAAGAAATACGTTCGTAATGGATGAGACTGTCGGATGTGCCCGAGTCAATGTTCAATTTGGAGATGATGACACTAGCATAGAGGTATCCAATGAACTAACCATAAATAAAGCATTTTTGAACTACGATAATCATGCTATACATAAAGAGTATTTGGATTCATAATTTTTAAGCTGATTATATCATCACAATAATATGCTTTTAGTGGGGGTTGCTTACTTTGGGCGCAGCTTAATGTATATCAAAAAGACAATTAAGCACTTTGACGGTGTTTGGCAAAGCTCATTTCAAAAGGCTTATGACTTTTTAAGGGAGGAAATAAGCTAATAAGAAAAATTCATGGATCAGAGCTTTTTGAGAACACATAAGCTTACCCAAACACGTCGTAATATTTGGGATTTTAAATAAAAATAATAAATAAAGTTTGTCTAGTTATCTGGATTACTAAGGTTCAAATAATCAAATTTATACTCTCTGCAACAGTTTTTCATAAAGGCTATTTTATTAAAACACCAAACAATACCGATTATCTAAGGGTAACAATATGATAAACTATTCACCCCTTTCTTAACCTAATCTGAGAAACCTATACTCATATTTTCAGCTTAACACCTTTATTTTTTATCATAAAAAATGTCATATTGCAGCACCTTATCTATTACTCCTGATTACTGGCAAAAACATTCAAACACCTGATTACTGGCACATCGAGCTGATAATTAGATTCTAAAATTCAACATCGCATAAACGTTAAACACAAAGACTTACTTGTAACAGGTGGCAGTTGAATCATGTCCAATGGATTGCATCCATTGGGTAGAAAGGGAAGAGTTAGCAGTGCTCGAGTACCTTAATACTCCACGACCTAAACAAGGGTATGGCGTATTCAACCAAGGATGGGAAAGACCGGCAAATGTATTCATGGCAGCAAAGACCTTAGAGAAACAGATGAAACAACAAGAAGCTGAATCCCAACAAAGAAATGGTAAAGAATTATCATAAATATTTTTAAAGATGTGCATCCAGTGATATTAACTTATTAGTTATTACTGTAGAATATGTCTAATTAGTAATGCAAAATTTGCAGTAAGAAGTGATGTCGAGCAAGAAACAGTAGCACAAGCACAGGCTCGAGAATATGCAAGCATGAAACTGAAGATGGAAAAATTTTCAGGATTATGGGAATGGATTAAGAAAATCGCACCTCAATAAACGAAAAAAAGATTATAGCAGCATACAGCAAGAACAAAGTGTGTGATACTGCTGATTAGATTGTAAATATAATTATACAACTCCTTGGCCTACAAAACCGCCATTTTCATTATGATCTTTTTGCAATTACCTTTTAACAAACTGTATGTAATCAAGTATCAAGGAAACTGAAATTCGGGAGTAATTATGCACATAAAGAATATAAAATATTGGCACTAGTAATATGCTGATACATAGAATAAAGAGAGATGAGACATACTAGAGTTAAATTTTATATTTCTTTTTACAGCTGACATGTGATAGCCTTTATGCAAGACTGCATTTATACTTTATACCAAAAAATTGTTTAAAAGAAACAAATATTCCACCTTTTCGTTCTACAAATCTTCATAAAATCTCAGCTGTAGCTACTAATAACAAATCAATGGAGCTGGCATTTTCCTGTTCCCGCGCAAACTGCACATTCTTCCGCATCTCCAGCTACATGGCTTACGCAATGTTTAATTCTGTCATCCAGCACATCCTATCACAAGAGAGAAGAAAAATTGATATCAATTAAGCTGCAACTAATTAAGAATGCAAATTTGACGAGAGGAAATTCGTCAGGTTGACTAATGGAAATATGAACTGTGAGTAACCTTGTGTAAGAGTAAGATCAGAATAGGTAAGGCAAAAGATAGAATATTAAAATTAACTGTAAAAACAGACAAACCCGAATTGGGAAATGCAAAGATTCTGGCAAAGTGGCAATTTCAGCTGAGTGTGTTGGAAAAACTTATATGGATCGTTTGCATTATTCAGGAAATTATTACAAAAATGAAATTATCAGAACTTTTGAGGATATTTCGTACCACAAGAAGTGGATGCAGTCCAAGAGGTGCAGTTACCATATATGAGACGCCCGGGTAGTCTTTCGCAGCTTCAGCAGTTAATGAAGGGATATCCTGCAACAACAGCAAGTGCTCATTATGCTAACTACTTCTTTAGTTTTCAAGTCTTGCAGATGACGAAAACTATGATAACAGAAACTGTATTGATTATACCTGATGCCAGTGCCGTCCAGGAAAGAGGAAAAAAGGGCTTACAATAACACGATTTGCACCCTTTTGAACACAGGAACGAAAGGCATCTTTTATTGATGGTTCTGCTAGCTCCTGTTTACATTGGACAAACTAGAACTTTTAGGTATATCAATTGGACCATCGGTTATAAATAAGCTCGTCATAAATCATAGAGGAAAAAAGTACATCAGGACTGTTCGGTCGGAAGAAGTACCATATGAGCAGCTTCTACAATTGGGTACCCAGTTTTCTCCACAAACATTGCCACGAACTCATCTGCCAGTCATCAAATTACAGATAAACAGGGTCTTAGTAACATAAAAAGAGCAGCCAAATTCATTCATTTTTAATAAACTGATAGCATCAACTATTTTCCCTTACTTAGCATAAGATTAGATTCTTTTCTACGTGATCCATGATCAACAATAATAACTCCATCTCTGTTCGTAATCCCATGTGCCTCCTGTCTAGCACCACCATTTCCGTTGGCCAAACAAGACCTGGCCTCTAAACGCCGAGGATGCCGAGGATTCCGGGTGCAATAACTCAGACGTGCAAAACCTAACTTAGTCCGGCAAGGGTATCTCCCTCTTTCAGCTTCAATTGATATACGGCTACGATTCCCATAATTCAAGAACAAGCTGATCATAAAGCGCAAAGTTACTATAAAATCAAGTTTAATTATCACTGTTCAACAAATGTAACCAATAACTATAACTACAGCAAACAAGAACTGGATTTTGTAACGTAACTTAAAGCGATATAAAATCTAAATTGACATATAGTTATACAGAAATGAAATACCTTTTAATGTTTAAATTCAATGGCGCAGAGCAGTTCATCTGAGACAATAGGTCTGTTTGAATCAACTGAACGAACAAGTAGTAAGCAAATTCAAGATCTGAACGGTTTAGACGCTGTTTCAAATGGCTGTTGAATATAAAACATTATATTTAATAAATGTTCATAATGGATAAACTGATGACAGAAAGTCGCCGTTTAAACCATTACACATTATGAACAAGACTGCTTTGTAAAACTTAACGATATCAGATGATGTTGTGACAACATCATTTAAGCAGCTAATGAATCAGGAGTGAGTGAATAAAGCAAAACATAAACAAATTTTACATCAAGACAATCATCCTCGCTCCTCATGTCCCTATCAGCATCTTACTATGAAGTTGCCCACGGAACATGATTACATGTTGAAGCTAAAGTGCTAAAACAATGCTCACAGAAAACAAGCATTTAATTGCAGGGCGGGAGCCGGGAGGTAAAGGGTGTGCACATGCATACCCTTTGAGCACCTACTCTTATGAAAAAGTGAGAAGAAAAGCCCCTTCTATCTTATTAGTAAAGCGCTAACACGGGCACTGCAATCAAACTAAAGTTTCACCTTGATTGATACGACAACCTTACTAATAGAAAGGGTCAAAATGCGCTCAAGCAACCTATCTTACTAATATAATAAGAAGGGCCTATGTAAACCCTATGGTTGTAAAGCTACAGGTCGAAAGCCGGCCTTACCTTATATGTTATCTTAAAACGTTGAAAGTCCCTTTGCGGTTTTAACAAAAAATTGCACACCCTTTGTCATATATTTCTAGAGACGCCACTGCTCAATCGGGCAGGTGCCAATAAAGCAAACTACCTAATAGGGGGATTCTGCTTTGTGTCATCCGTAACTGCTGCTTAATTGCTTATTCTAAGTTAAATAAGCATGTAGGAAGCTCCTTATTTGAGAGTGATGAGATTAAAATTCTACTTCTATTGGTAGTATTTTCTAAAGTGCTTATAGTACTTATTTATAAAATATGAGTGGAAAGTTATATGCGCTAATTTATTCAAGATGCAAAAAAGAAATGGAGTGAGCGAGCACCTGTAGAGAAGAAGAGATGTTTGCCCTGCCCTTGTGTTTTTACAAAATGTTAATTGCAGATTGTAGAAACAGCGCACTCAGTCAGGATGTAATGTTAGCCATGCCCATTACCCAGGCCCAGTAGTCATATTAGCCAGGCCCAAATCACCTGGAAAAAATCATCACTTTTAGATCAAGTTTTTAAAGATTTTGGATCTCAGGCTCGTCTAAATTTTTTTTTTTGTCAATTCTCCGGGGCTCAATCCGTAGCATCCTCGCAAGTAATCTCCAAGACCAAGTATTTTAACAAGAAAATTCTTTTTTTTTTTAATCAAAAGTTACAGCTTCTGTCCAAACTCCAAGTCTTTAAACATTGGTGTAGAACGCACAAAGTGGTAGTTTTTATCTCTTGTCGTGACTTTCTCTACTAAATATGTACATATATTTGTTCAAAAACAATTTTTGAAAGACAATGCTCAAACCGAGGCCCACTCATCAGTGTACTCATTTTGAGAAACGTGATCATTTTCTTGCAAAGTCATTAAGCTATGTGTCTTAAAGCTGACCCAAATGATGCGCCATGTATGTGATGTTTAAACTCGAGTCTCCAATAATTGTATGATTAGTTAATTAGATGATTTTTGAACCCGCGACTTTGACAAGACGATATTCTAACAAATCACAAACCTAATGTTGGAATCTTAATGTTTTGCTGCTGTCTAGGTCTGAGTCTTTTAGAGGACAATATATCAAGTTATTTTGTTTATTTATGTAAAAAAGCGGTGTTGAAATGAATCGGATTTCAAATTTTATAGGAGTCAAAATTTCAAGAATTTGTTCGAGTCAAACTTAACCGAGCCTTAAAATAAACCAAAATCAAATGTGTTTTCAATGAGTTTTCTTTAGTTCCTAAATTGAGGCCAACTTTCGTCCAAAATATATCGAGTTCAAACTTAACAACAACAAAATAAAAACAGCAAAAGAATTTACCTAAAGCCTCTTAGCTGATAGATTAGAGGCTCGAGCCTATTTGTGAGTTTAAGTCCATTAGGATTTATCATTAGAGTTTCTTTATATCTAGCTTTATAAATAACTAAATATCGTATCAATAATACGTTTAACTTACCGGGAATTTTATAAGTCAACAAAGCCCGTATCGACTTGTTTACCAACCATAAAATTGTTAGTAAAATGGTTTCAATTATTGTAAAACAAATGTTGTCTTTAGATTAAAGAAAAAGGGAGGATGGTTGACATGATAGTTGTAAGAAGCATCTAATGCTGAAGGGTAGCAAGTTACTCTCAAAGGTAGCAACCTCTCATCTACTCGTGTTACATAAATACACATCATGCATTTATTCTCAAGCAACACCTTTGAGTTTTGATACTCTTTATTTTATTTTTGATCATTTGTATATGATGTGGAAAGTTAAAGTCCAAAGCAATCTCTAGCACATATTTTAATGTGTTGGAATCTTGCTATCACCCAAAGAGATTTTCTGTTTATAATAACTTTATATATACTCCGTATAAAGTGATGGTAAAGAAGAAAAATGAAAACAATTGCTTGCTTAGAATTAGGGGTGAAAAAGCGAGCCGGAAATTTGAAGAGCGGCCGAGCCTATCGAGCTGAAGCTTGCAGTTTATATATAAAAAGCTCGAGCTTGTTTCGAGCCTTACATTTGATTCGAGCTCGGCTATTGAAAATATTCACAAGAGCTCGACTCGACTAATTTATATGATGTTTAAAGAAACAAAGTTCGGATGGAGCTCGACTCGTTAATTACGTAAAGAACGACTCGCTTACTACTTTTAGTTCGTTTATATGTATATAAAACATATATATATATATTTCTAGGGCTCGTTTAGGCTCATGAGCCTACTCGAGTTTTGTATAGAGCTCGGGGCTCGAGCTCGATTATTAAATGAGCCCAACTTAGGCTCGAGCTCGGGCTCGAGCTCGTTTAGGCTCGGCTCGTTTGAGCTTTTTACCGATTCGATCCCCGAGCTTTTCACGAGCAGCTCGGCTCGTTTCCAACCCTACTTAGAATGATCAATCTTAATAACCTAAGATCATCATTTTGACATGTTGTACACATTTTAAATAATTTTCATTACATGTGATGTGCAGCATCAATTTTGTGTGTTTTGATTTTTGAACAAACAACTAGGGTTGGTAATGAGACAAGGCTGTAAAGTTTATACCTCTTCATAGTCATGCATCAACATCATTATCTTATCATAATGTCATTCTTAACAAGAAAAGGATAAAGGTAATTACGTGATCAATCAAAATATATATTGACTTAACTTATATTCATATAATCACAAATACCCGCCAATGACATGTAACTCAGTTGGTAATGGATTAAGCATCTTTGCATCTAAGAAGCACAAGATCAAGAGTTCAATCTTTGGCACCTCATAGTCACAATCATTGACACCCCATAGTTATGGACGGAGGATCTTAAGGGCAGGGGTGGGCCTTGGCCCCTCCAAAATATTCTATATTTAATGTAATTTGCTCAAAAAGCTAGTACAAAAAATAATTATTTGATCATTTGGCCCCCCTAAAACAAGTTAATGACGCTTTGGCTCCTCTAAAGAAATGGTTCAAGCTCCGTCAATGCCCATAGTCATAATCGTTGAGTGAGTCATGTATGCCTCGCATTATAAAAAGACAACCTGTAACAATATGATTTGATTTGCCTCATCAAATAACGAGGGAGAATATGATATATATAACAAAAAGATTACAACTGTCACTCCTATAATGAAGGATATAAATTAGAATACAATTGAATGCACAGACTACTAATATCTCTATACTATTTTACGTTAATACCCCCTTCAATCAAAACGGTGGCGGTCCAAGATGAAGCATTGAGCGAAAAGTCTCAAATTCTGAACGAGGGAGACTCTTTGTGAAAATATCCGCTACCTGAAGATTGGTGGGAACAAACTTTGTGAAAAGTTTACCAGAGGTGACAAGTTCCCTGATGAAGTGATAGCCTAAGTCAATGTGCTTGGCACGTTTATGAGAGACTGGATTTTGAGTCATAAACAATGCACTCTTATTATCACATAGTAGAGTCGGCTGATCAGGGGGAAAGGCATGTAGTTCACGAAGTAAATGAGTGAGCCATATAATTTCAGCAGCAGTGTTAGCCATACGAGATTGTGCCTTTGACATACCGAAGGATACGCTTAACAGCTTGAAAGTGATCAACTGTTGGAGTGCTCTGATCGGTGCAAAACCGTCAAGTTCTCTCACGCAAGCGTAAGAAAACCTAAAACAGCTTCAGCACGTAATCAATGAAGATCTGAGGAGTACAGAGTTTCCCCGGGTCGTTATGTCCCAGCGAGTTGTGCAATGGATTATCAAACGTTTAGTGATCGGGAAGTTTGAACAGAAAAGGATTTGGGAAATGATTATTATAACTAAGGAAAAGCCAACAATTTAAAAACGCCTTAAATGCAAATTAAAGAAAATTAAAAAGATAAAACCTATTAAATAAACGCTATCACTATATTTAAAGTGATGAACGTTTAAAACCTAAAACGTACGTTTAAATTAAAAACAACGTAAACGTACAAAATAAAAAGCGAAACTAAATCAATATTAACCCTAAAAATATGAAAATGATGTTTTTACAAACCTAATGATAAAATAAAATATTTAGAAAAAGAAAATTATTTTTAAAACTAATTATCTAATTAAAAACTATTTTTAACTATTAATTAATTACCTAAATTACAAGAAAATAGGAAAATGAGCTAGAAAAATAAGATTAAGACTTGGAAAAGTCTAAAATATCAAAATAGACTTTTCAAAACTATTTCGTATTTTGAGACTATTTTTCTATTTTCTATGGATTTAAACTATTAAAACTAATTAAATTACTAAAATTACCAAATGATCTATGAAAAATAAGGAAAATTACTTTTCTACTTTTTATATTTATCTAAGCCTGAGAAAAATGAAAACTTATTTTTTGAACCTTTTCTAATTTTTGTATTAAATGCTATTTAAAAGTATTAAAACTAATTAAAATAGGAAAATAGCAAAACGCTTATAAAAATCTGAAAATTCAGGAAACTCTAAAATAATGATAAGAAGCTATGAAAATTGGAAAAACAGGTACTTGTGTAGAGAAATAAGCAACTGATCTCACAAGTGCTTATAAATAAGCACTCAAATAAGCCAAAGGCTCACCAAAAGCTACCAAATGATTACAGAAGCCAAATTATGTAACAATGACCAAAATGCAATGAAAATCAACAGGCTATAACTACTGATAAGCAATTTTTAACAGAATTGATGTTTTGAGTATTTGCTTAAAAACAGTTAGAGGGTAGCAACTTTAAGCACAAGCAATAGCTTAACAATAAGCTCAATCTGAAAACTATTAATTAGGACCTAAAGTAGACCTGGTTGAGAGTACTTAAACCAAAAATGAGGCCATGGTGAGCTCTTATGAGCTCTGTACACTTTGCTGCACAAACTGAGAAAGTCTCAGCTGACTGAGACAGTGAGCAGGGCAACTGAGGCCCAAAGTACAAGCTTATTTGAAGCTTTTAGAAAAAAGACAAAAATCCACAAAAATGTAGATAAGTAAGAGAACCAGCTGAAGTTTATATAACAACAAGTTTCAAAGAATAAGACCTAAAAATGAACCCTAGAGAAATCCTTGAATTTGGCTCAAAAACAGACTTTCAGTTTTTGACTTTTGAACATGAACTCAAACTTTGACTTTTCTCAACTTTGGATTCAATTTTTACCACTGAGATTAATGTTATATGATGTTATAAGTGTAATGCAAGCTGTATTTAGTGATTCTAAACACAAAACCATGGACTGCTAATCCTAAAATCCCAACAGAGAAACAGTGATAATGATTTAAGGGCAACTTGACTTTTATGGGCTTGCAGACCAAGAATATGACTCAAATGAGTTTGACCAACAAGAACTAGCAGATGGCTATCACTGAACAAGCCTTAAGGGCAGTGTACACTACAATTCCAAACACTCCTATAAAGACTGTTTTGCACTAAAAACTAAGCTAGACCCTGATAAAACTGATGTTAATGATCAAACTACTTATATAAATCCTAAATACAACTAATTAGACAAGATTTATCAGATTTAAACTACAATTACTAATTATGCATAAAGACTTGAAAAACACTTACAAAAAGTCCAAGCTACAATAGCTAGCACAATGAGAACCAAGAACCTCTAACCTAATTCAGACCAACCCCTAGCTTCCATTTCAACCCATTCCATGCCTGCAACAACCCATTTCCAATTCTGCTTCAATTTTCACCTTTTTTTTGCACCAACAGTTGACTTAAGTTGACCAAAATTTAAAAGTGATTGAAACTTGTCTATAAGCTTATAAAAAGCTATAACCAGCTTATATAAGCTTATGTAAACTTGAAAAGAAGCTTTATTAAGCTTGGATACAAAACTTTGAGGATATAAATTGCAACAGTGAACTTAAACAATATAAAGTGATCATATATCTGAAATTGGAACTTAAAACTGATTAATATTGATAAAACAACTTTAATAAAGTACAATTCAACAAAAGCTAACAAAATCACAACTTAATTAAAACATTTAAACTAAATTCGACATTAACTAAAATTTTTAAAACCAAAAACTGCCTCTCTCTTCATCTCTTGCTTTTCTTTTATACCCAATCTCCTTCTCTTTCTTCTATGATGAAATCCCACCATTCTTGACCCTTGGATAGCCTTGAAATAATCTCAACCATTCAAATGGTGTTTTGGCGCCAATTTTCTTATCTGCAAATTGGAGGTTGAGTGAGGGGTTGGGGGGGCATTTAATGAGGTTTGGAAGGTAGTTGTGGAGTGGGGGACATGGTGGAGTGGAAATGGAGGAGGGGGGATGGGTGTAATCTAGTTGCAGGGAAAGCAGTTGACAATGGAGACTTTGGCGCCCTGTTTTGTTTGACCATTTGACCACAGGCAAGAGTTAATAATGGGGGGGTTCACAATTGTTTAGTGACAGGGGTCCAAGAGGTTATGAAAGGGTCCAAAATGAGTTAAATGGTTTAATAATCCAAGGACTAAAGGTGTAAATGCTGAAATTGCAAGGACTAATCACGAACTAGCGAGATGGCTATCGAACAAGCCTTAAGGCGCAAGGCACACTACAATTCCAAACACTCCTATAAAGACTGCTTTTGCACTAAAACTAAGCTAGACCCGATAAAACCGATGTTAATGATCAAACTACTTATATAAATCCTAAATACAACTAATTAGACAAGATTTATCGATTTAAACTACAATTACTAATTATGCATAAAGACTTGAAAACACTTACAAAAGTCCAAGCTACAATAGCTAGCACAATGAGAACCAAGAACCTCTAATTTCGCTTGATTCATGCGCAACAACCCAAGTTGCTTCAAGGACCATAAGTGACAACCTTCAAAAGTATAAGGACCAATGTTGCCAATTTGCCATTTTAGGGGCCATTTCGAAATAATCTCAACCATTCAATTTTGAAAGTTGAAGGACCAAAGTTGTAATTTCTCAAACTTTTGATAATTTTTCACCAAAGGACTAAATTTGACAACTTTTGATTTAAAAAGGACCTTTGGTGATTTTACTTTTGAAATTGAAATTCGGGCTCGGAGACAATTCTCGGGGACTATTTTTTTTGACAATTCTTGAAATCATTTAGATGTGTTTCGAGGGGACTAAAGTATTTACACACTCATCGCAATTTTGCAAATTTGAAATGTTTTTCATCCTCGTTGTAGATTTTGATATTTTTGCATTTGAAACACATCACCGAGAAACATTCGCGATTAAGGTAGGAGTTGAAGGTAGTGATTGAGGATTCGATTTGTGATATTTTGATCATTTAGATGTGTTTGGAACCAAGCACGTGGTGCTTGTTTCAAGCCATAAAGTGATAATTTCGATATTTTGAATCAATGAAAATTTTGCCATTTAAAAATGCGTTTTATTTGATGCAACTTCCAAGAGTGTAAAACACTAAGGATAAAACGACGCGAACGGTGGTAGCTTTGACAACTGGACTAAACCTGTGTGAATAGTCAAGTCCCGAAATTTGAGTGTAACCTTGAGCCACTAATCGAGCTTTGTAGCGTTCAATTGTACCATCGAGTTGTATTTGATGCGGAATACCCATTTCGAGCCAACAATATTTGTGAAGATGCAAGATCAGCCATGTGCTTGACTTTAAATATCCCATATTTGGATCGTGTAGTCATAGGATGTGAGGTAGTGGGCTGGTTAGGGTGGGAAGTAGGCTCATTATTTGGAGATGTGAGCTGAGCAGTAATTGGTGGTGTGGGCTCTGGAATGTGGGTTGTAGAGGAGTCATGAGTTGGTGGTGTGGTCTCCGGAGTAGTAGGAGATGAAGAATGGGCTGCCAGATGTTCATGAGCCGATGGATTATGTATCGGTGTAGTGTTTTGGGCCATAGATGGAGTACATAGAGGACACATAGACGACCCATTATTGGTGATGCTAGAAGATGGAGGTGTGTGATCTGTAGATGTATCCGGTAAGGTAGGAGCATCTTGGAGAAAAGTGGTAAGTTCCAAATGGCTCAGATTTTGATCACCAGAATATCCACTAAAGGGAAAAACCTGCTCATTAAAACGAGCATGCCGAGTGATAAAAACACGCGAGGTGATGGGATCAAGACATCTATACCCTTTATGTTGCGGGCTATAACCAATAAAAATGCATGAAATGCTTCTTGGTGCAAGTTTGTGTGGAGATTAGTCACGCAAATAAGGGAATACTTGACATCCATATGTGCGAAAGTTATCATAATTTGGGACTTTGTGAAAATCATTTCGAATAACCAGTGGGACTTGGGCATGAAGATGCATAATGACCAGTGGTTCGGCACAACTGACAGTGAGGTGGACGACGGTTTGAACCACGTCCTCGACCACGTGAACTGGTACCTCGAGAAGAGAATGCATGACCACGACCTTGAGAATTAGTACTATGGTGTTGCACATTAAAAGCAGCCGGTGGTGTAGTAGTGCCATGAAGAGATGAGAGAAATAACTCATGACTTTCTGCTTGTGAAACAAGGTCACGAAACAAAGGTGTTGGTTTAGTAGCTCGTATGGCAGTAGAGAAGGTCTCATACGAGGGCCCCAAAGCACAAAGAAACCAACGTATCTTATCAATTTCAGCAACCGGATGTCCAATGGCAGAGAGTTGATCACAAATGCCTTTAAATTTCCTGCAAAATTTAGAAACAAATGATGTACCTTTGGTGAGTTGCAGTAGAGAATCACGTAACGAATGAATGCGTTCTACAGAAGCATTGCTATAAGAGGCTTCAAGTGCAAGCCATATATGACGTGCTGTGGTGAGACCAAGAACCTCAACAGCAGATTCTTCAGTTAGCGAAGCTTGTAAGAGAATGACCGCACGTTGATCAACCTCATTCAAAGTGAGCAGGGCAGGGTTTGGCACTTGATTTCCGTCGACAAGAATGGTAGCAGATGGTGATGATGAAGTGCCATCAATATGACCAAGCAATTTTTGATAGGTGAAGATAAAAAGGATGTGATTATGCCATAAGAGGTAATTGGTAGAAGATAGTTTAATGGTCATCATATGAAGTAGTGTGTTCATGGAGAATGATGAGTCATTTGAGGCGGCCATGGCTAGGGTTCCAGGAAAGAAGAAACGAAGGGAGAAAAAATAGGTGAAGGGGGAGGGTTAATAGGTTGATACCATGTAACAATATGATTTGATTTTCCTCATCAAATAATGAGGGAGAATATGATATATATAACAAAAATATTACAACTGTCACTCCTATAATGAAGGAGATAAATTAGAATACAATTGAATGCACAGACTACTAATATCTATATACTATTTTACGTTAATACAACCAATTGTGAGCCGGTTCGAGTTATCTATTATCAAACCTTTTGCACCAAACATGACTATACCACTCGCTTGTATATTCAACCATGTAACTAAATCACGCATAAAATGTCTCTTATGATCCTCACTCTAATATAATACAACTATACAAGTTAACAGTTACGAATCTATGTCACATCCAATCCACACATTGACAAAGCATAAGATCACAGTCCAAGGTTTTGATTGCTAATCTTACAAATATTTATGATTGTGTTGTATTGCATGTTGGATATTTTAGTGTAATTGGATTAACTTGTTTGACCAATTTCATCATAATAAGACATCATTTAGGTTTGGAGGTGCGGAGTGCACACCTACTTGAATTTATTATGATATTGGGGGCGAAGCCCCTAAGGGACAGGGGTCCGGGGGCATCGCCCCTGGTAGCAGGGTCCAAGGGCAGCGCCCCTGGCTGGGGTCTCCACTAAGTTGCTATGTCAAAAATTCCTCAGAAAATTAATTTTTCAGAAATTGAGGGACTAAATTTGACAAGTTGGAAACCTTGAAAACGGCCTTTGGCAGTTACCCATTTCATAGATATATACGTTTTTATTTGGTCGTTATTCTCTCTGGTTCACAAAAATCTCATACAAAACATACAAAAAATTCTCAATCTCTGAATTGTATCCGATTGAATAATTCGGGAGAACCACCGAATTGATTCGATCTGAAAGTGTTCACACGCCTTTCAGAGATTTAAGCATATCCCATTGTGTTCGTTACCATTTATCCGCTACAAAGATTCGAATCAATTAAGATGACGAACCCTGATTCTGTGAAGGATATGAATAAGACGTTTGCAAAATTGGATAAGTTTTCTGGGCAGGATTTTCGTAGATGGCAGAAGAAGATGCATTTTTATCTCACGAATTTGAAAGTGGTATATGTTATGAGTACCCCATGCCCTGAGGCTGCTGAGAATGAAACCCTGGAACAGACTCGTAATCGTTCAAAGTGGGAAAACGCAGACTACATATGTCGTGGTCATATTCTTAACGGTATGTCTGATTCCTCGTTTGATATTTATCAAAACGTAGAGTCTGCAAAAGAATTATGGGATTGCCTAGAAGCCAAATATATGGCAGAAGATGCGTCTAGTAAGAAATTTCTTGTTGGTAATTTCATTAACTATAAAATGGTAGAAACTAGGCTGTCATGGAGCAAATATCATGAATTGCAAAGGATATTAGGACGGTTTGCGCAATATGATATGAAAATGGATGAATCAATTTCGTTTCTAGTATCATAGATAAAGCGCCACGATGAGTGTGTAAATATCATCATTTTGTCTGATATAAGCTGCAAAATCATCCGAAAACACTCAAAATGCATCAAAATGATGAAAATATCACAAATCGTTGTTTTATGTGTTTTAAATGCAAAAATATAAAATCGGATGAAAAACATATCAAATTTGCAAAATTGCGGTTTTAGTCCCCAAGTTTCAAAAGTTGTCAAAAGCAGGTCCCCGAGCACATAATTTCAAAGAAAAATCACCAAAGGTCCTTTTAAAATCAAAAGTTGTCAAATTAAGTCCTTTGGTGAAAAATATAAAAGTTTGAGAAAATTACAAGTTTAGTCCTTCAACTTTGAAAATTGGCGAAATGGCCCTGGAAAATTGCAAAATGGCAAGATTGGTCCTTATACTTTTGAGATTGTCACTTTCAACCCTTGGAGCAACTTTTCGAATTGGAGTTAAGGTCCTTGATTTTCATTTTACACCTAAGGTCCCTACAATATTAAACCACTTTAAACCTAATTTTGGACCTGCTGACTTTGGCCCCTTGTCAAAATACATTTTGGACCCCCATGTATTATTAACCCTTTGGTCAAATCCGTCAAAACAACCGCAGCCAAAGTCTTCATCTTCCTGCCGTACTGCAACTCACTCCATTGTAGAAAGTATCGAGTTGCATCAACTCTGGAGAAACCGTGGTGAGGACATATGTGAAGCAATTCCTTGAAACGATCCACGATTCATGAAGGATTCATCAAACTTCGAGTGAACTTGATGATTTCATTTTAAGACTCGTGGTTTTGGAAGGTGGATAGAATTCATTCACAAATTTCTTCACCGGATCTTCCCATGTCTCGATAGGCGAGGAGGTTGTTTTCAAGCCAAATCCGGGCTTGCCCTCAAGAGAAAATGGGAGCAGAAAAACACTTGACATCGATAGGGACATTCTTATACTTGATGGTAGACTTGATCTTGTTAAACCATCGAATATGAGCATGAGGATCATCCCGCTCAAAACCGTAGAATTGATTTGAGGTTACAAGATTGATAACCGGTCTTGAGTTCAAAATTTTCACCGCGATGGGTGATACGACAATAACATCTCCATACCGTTGATGGGTGCACGGAGAAGCTCGCGCATAGGCGTTCTTCCGCCATGATAGCGGAAGTAGTGAGCGAGTCCGGATCTCGGATCCGGTGATGGGAGCAGAAGTCACGAACACGCCTTCTTGGAATCTTGACAAGCTCACGAAATGGGCTCACGGATCTAGAAGAAGCGAGTGCGATACACTAGAGTTAACTCTAAGGAATCTCGAGTTAAGGAGAGAAATGGGAATTATAAAGGCGTTTTATAAAAATGGGGTGAGAAGAATCTTTATGGGTTTTCTGTTTCGAAACGGAGATATCACAACTAAATCAATTAACACAAGATCGAGGCAAAACAACGATGAACTTAACCAATAATCACAATATGAATGGCTTCTTTGAAAAGGTACACCAATCACAAGGACACAAAGGCAAGTTTTAAATCTTTAGTTCGGGAACTTATTATGGTTGCACCCCAGTTAGGTAGTACACCTGCCTTGGTTTCGCGGTGGTAATCTTTTAAGTTGTTATTATTAAAAGCGACAAATCTTTTGTATTTTTTTTATATTTGATACATATATAGAAACAAAAGAAAAATATTTTTGTGTTTTATCGTTTTTGGATGTTTTGGGTTTTGGATTTTTTATAAGAAAATATGGATATATATAGATGAGATATGGATGATATAAACAAATGAGTGAGTATTCAAACAACTAATCGCTAGACGGAAGATAGATCGACCAACGACTCCCCGTGGCGCCTAAAAATTTGATCGTGCTACAAACAAGCTAAATCACTCAAGCCTACCACTTGTGAATAGCAGACCGTAACAAGCTTAAAACTGCCTAAGCACGAATGCAATGAAGATCAGAGGAGTATAGTGTTTCCCCGGGTCGTTATGTCCCAGCGATTTGTGCAATGGATTATCAAACGTAAGGTGATCGGGAAATTTGAACAGAAAAGGGATTTGTGAATAATTATAACTACAACAAAAGCCAACAAATTACAACGGCTTAAATGCAAATTAAAGGAAATTAAAAAGATAAAATTTATTAAATAAACGCTATCACTATATTTAAAATGATGTTTTTGTTTTTACGTTTTTATAAAACTAGAATAAAATCTACGCGACGTACAAATTAAAAAGTGAAACTTACACAATATTAACCCTAAAAATATGAAAATGAAATTTTTACAATCCTAATGATAAAAGAAAATATTTAGAAAAAGAGAATTATTTTTATGACTAATTATCTAATTATTATTAATTAAAAACTATTTTTAACTATTAAATAATTACCTAAAATACAAGGAATTAGGAAATAAAGCTAGAAAAATAAAATTAAGACTTAGAAAATCTAAAATATCAAAATAGAATTTTCAAAACTATTTTGTAATTTTCGATTATTTTTCTATTTTTATGAATTAAAACTATTAAAAGCGATTAAATGGCTTAAAAATACAAATTAAACTAAGAAAATCTAGAAAAATACTTTTTGTCTTTTTATATTTATCTAAACTTAAGAAAATTGAAAAATTATTTTTTTGAACCTTTTCTTAATTTTTTGTATTAAATGCTATTTAAAAATGCTTGAAAACTAAATAAAATGCAGAAAAATAGCAAATCAACTTGGAAAAATCTGAAAATTTCAGGAAAACTCTAAAATAATATAAGGAATCTGAGAAAAATGAAAAAATAGGAGCTTATGTGTAGAAAAATGGAACTGATGTGGAAGTGCTTATTGAAATAAGCACTTGATTAAGCAAATTGAATCCAAAGGCTACCAAACTGATAATGAAGCTATAATAAGCTAAAATAACTAAAATGCAACAGGAATCAACAAGCTAATACCACAGAATTGCAATCAAGCACAGATTTGATGTTTGAGCTTTTTGCTTAAAAACAGATTTTGGGTACCAACTTTGGACACAAGCACAATCTTCAAAATAAGCTAAATGTGAAAACTATCAATTGGAACCTAGACTAGACCTAGGTGAGACCAAGTGCACCAAAAATCAGACCTTGCCAAGCTCTTATGAGTCCTGTGCACCTTGCACAAAATCTGAGAAAACTCAGTGAATACTGAGATCAGTGGAGCAGGGCATAAAGGGCCTAAAAGATAAGCTGTTAGCAGCTTATAAAATATTTGTAAAATTTCACAAAAATGCTAATAAGTAAAAAGACCATTTGAAGTTTCTAAAATGCCAATCTCACTGAAATTGGCTCAAAGATGAGCTCATGAAAATTCCTTGCTTTTGGGCTCAACACTGATTTTGCAATTTGACTTTTGACAAGAATGATGAACTTTGACCAAAATGGATTTTGAATCAATTTTATGACTAATGTTGATGTTATATGATGTAATGAACCTAATGCAATCAATGTTATAGACTTCTAAACACAAAACAATGATTTGCAATTCTAAATCACAACAGATGAAGCATAGAGACAGATTTCAATGATTCTTGACTTTTGAACTAGCGAGCACCAAACTATTGATGAAATGTGCTCAAATGAGCTTAAGAAACATGAACTAACAATAAGTGTTCCTTGAACAAGCCTTAAGGGCGTTTAAGCAATGAACCAAACACCCTTATTACTGCGATTTCTGCAAAACAGATTTCAACAATGAACCTACTTATTATTATGATCAAACTAACTCTAATTAACCTAAATATTACTTATAAACGAGCTTCAACTATTGTTAACCACTAAAAGCAGTTATGCAAAGAAATGAGCTTGAACTTACAATCGGTCCCTAGCCACAATGGCTTGCACACGATGAACGAACTACTAACCTATCAAATCCAACCCAACTAACTATTATTCAACCCAAATCCATGCCACGTGATCAACCCATCTCCATTTCCAACATCATTTTGCCCGTTTGACTTTTGTTGACCAAGGAACACAATTACTCAAACCTTGAATATAAGCATACAAAGCTATAATAAGTTTATATTAACCTTTTGAGCTTAAAAATCGCTTAATAACGACTTGTACACAAGTTTTAAATATGGAAATTTTCAACAGTTAACTCAAATCCTGGCGATAGAAACTTAAATTAGTACTTGAATTGATTTATATTGATACAAAACTTAATATGAGTACATTATAACAAAGGTTCTGATTTTGAGCTTAACTAGAACTTAACATTAAAAGCGACATTAAGAAATATTTAAAACTACAAGACTCCTTTTGCTTCTTCTGCTTCCTTCTTATACCCAAAGTATTTCTCTATTACGATCAAATCCCACCAAATTCTTGACCATTGGATTGCTTAGATTCATCATGGTCGTTAAAACGGATTTTGGCGCCAAAACTATCTTTTGACAATTGGGGTTGAGTGAGGGGGGGGGGATTTGCATTAAATGCCCCTTGGAAGTTAGTTGAGGTGGGGGGAACATGTTTGAGTGGATTAGAGGAGGGGATGGGAGATGGAGTGAGTTGCAGGCATGGCAGGGAAGATGAAGACTTTTGGCGCGTGGGTTGTTTTGACCGGATTTGACCAAAGGGTTAATAATACACAGGGGGTCCAAAATGTATTTTGACAAGGGGCCAAAGTCTAGGCAGGGTCCAAAATTAGGTTTAAAGGGTTTAATATTAGAGGGACCTTAGGTGTAAAATCTGAAAATCAAGGGACCTTAACTGCCAATTCTGAAAAGTTGCTCCAAGGGTTGAAAGTGACAATCTCAAAAAGTATAAGGACCAATCTTGCCATTTTGCAATTTTCCAGGGGCCATTTCTGCCAATTTTCAAAGTTGAAGGACTAAACTTGTAATTTTCTCAAACTTTTTATATTTTTCACCAAAGGACTTAATTTGACAACTTTTGATTTTAAAAAGTACCTTTGGTGATTTTTCTTTTGAAATTATGTGCTCGGGGGAATTTTTTGACAACTTTTGAAACTTGGGGACTAAAGCGCAATTTTGCAAATTTGATATGTTTTTCATCTCGATTTTGATATTTTGCATTAAAAACACATAAAACAACGATTTGTGATATTTTCATCATTTGATGCATTTTTGAGTGTTTAGGATGATTTTGCAGTTTATATTGTACAAAATGATGAGTATTTACACACTCATCAATCCCCCTGTGAGATATTGCTAGTCCCTAGCAATGATTTGAAAAACATAATGGATTTTAATCTCTTTACCAAAAGCCATTACTTACGGAGTAGCCAAATGTTTGATTCAAGTAAGAACCATGGTACACCGATAACCATGTGATTTTGAGCAAACCACCGACTTTCAATGGTTTGATTTGTCTTTACGAAGCCGTACCCATACGGACTAGCCAACTCTTAGATAAATTATCAATATTATCTTTGGTGAGTCGATTACCAATTATGGTTTTCCATCGCCTTTACCACAAGCCATAATCTTGCGGCTAGCCAACTCTTCACTTTTAAGGATATGGTGAGTGAATACCATACAATTTTGGGCAAATTGCAAGCCGTCATGGTTGAGATATCTTTACCAAGAGCCGTTAGCTCTGGATTAGCCAATCCTTTTGTCTTTTAGACAAGGCGGATGATAACCTAATGAGAAAGTGTAAAACACTTACTCTAAAAAAATTTTGGCCAAAAGCGGGAATTGGGTGGATAATTACATGATAAAATTAGAGAGAATTCCCCCACTTAGAAATGAATATTGCCCTCAATATTCAAAGTCAGCGGTTATGCGAAACAAGGAGCGTAAAAGGAAATACTACGGCCATTATTTAGAAAGAAGATTTTTTTTTTTTTTTTTTTTTTGAAACATTCTTATATACACAACATGTGGGGCAACCCCCACACTAGGGTGGTAGAAAGTAGAAAGAAGAAGGTTGAGCCGTCAAGTTTTATCACACAAGCTAGCCACTTGTGAATGGCTAACCGTAACAAACTTAAGACAACTCGAAATATGGGTGAAGACCCATATGGCATGCTCTTATTTTTGATTCTTAGTCGCTAGCTTGACTCGATCCCGCATTCATTGGTTCATGGGGAAAGTTTGTAAGTGCGGGACAACAGAGGGGAATGTCTCTCCAAAATAATGCTTCACTCGATGACCATTCACTTTAAAATTAGGACCATCGGGTTGAGATAACTCAATGGTACCATAAGGATAAACCTTAGCGATAGTAAATGGACCGGACCAGCGGGACTTGAGCTTTCGAGAAAATCTTCAATCTTGAGTTGAAAAGAAGGACTCGATCACCAACGTTGAAAACGCGGTTTTGATTTTTGAGTCATGAATCTTCTTTGTCTTTTGTTTATAGATCAAAGAGTTCTCGTAAGCTTGATCGCGGAGTTCATTTAATTCATTCATTTGAACTTTCCGATGATCACCGGTATCTGAATTTCAAAGTTAGCATGCTTCAGGCCCAGGTATGCCTTGTGCTCGAGCTCAACGGTAGATGACATGCCTTCCGTACACGGCTTGTATGGAGTGCACCGATGTGTGTTTTGTAAGTTGTCACGGAAGGCCAGTGCGTCATCTAACTTATCCGACCAAGAGGCACGGTTTTCACCAACCGTCCTCTCAAGAATTCTTTGATCCCCGGTTAGAAACTTCCACTTGCCCACTTGTTTGGGGGTGGTATGCGATGAATAGGCGGTGAGTTACACCATACTTTTGCATGACTCTTTCAAGCTGGTCATTGCGAGAAATGCGTACTACGATCACCGATTATGGCTCGTGGGTTCCAAACCTAGCAAATAAGGATTTTAAGAATTTCACCACAACTCGGGCATCGTTGGTGGGTAAAGCCTTAGCTTCAACCCATTTTGACAAGTAGTCAACGCCACGAGTATGTATTTGTTACCACGGAAGAAGGAAATGGCCCCATAAAGTCAATGCCCCGGATGTCAAAATCTCACACACTTGAATGGCGTTTTGCGGCATTTCATTCCTTTGTGAGATATTTCCGTGGTGCCGACAAGCGTCGCGAGTTTTGACAAATTCATGGGCATCCTTGTAGATTGTGGGCCAATAGAATCCGAATCGAGACACCTTCTTGGCGGTGTAGTTGGGGCTATGATGTCCCCAGTAGGTCCGAATGGCAAGCCTTGAGAATGTCAATAGCTTCGACCATACACACATCGCCGGATGACTTGATCATACAGATTTTAAACAAGTAGGGGTCGTCCGAAATAATGTTTCACATCTTTAAAGAATTTATTTTACATTGGGACGACATCCCTTTCACCACAAAGTTACCGCATGGTAATTTGCAAAGTCGAAGAAACCATGGGGTAGAAGAGTCTCCACGAAAAAAGAAACCATATTGAGTGTTTCAGAGAGGAAATGTTTCATTAATTTCCTTTTTCTCGAACACATCCTGGTGAGGGTTCTCTAATCGGGACGAGATGATCGGTGACGGGTTCTCGGCTCATTTTTATCACGAATAATGATATCAAATTCTTGTAGGAGGAGAACCCAACGGAGCAACCTCGGCTTTGCATCTTGTTTTGCAAAGAGATATTTGAGTCGAGTGATCCGTATACACACGCATTTGGTCAAGATAAGGTATGGCGAAATTTCTCAAACGCATACACCACGCTAATAATTCTTTTTATGTAGTGGTGTAATGGGTCTGAGCTTGATCATAGTTTGCTCGCGTAGTGGATTGGTGAAAATGCTTGGTTTTGCGTTGCCCAAGACCGCGAAATAGCAAAATCACTTGCATCGCATATGAGCTCGAAGGGTAAATCGATCGGGGCAACTAGAATGGGTGCTTCCGTAAGCTTTTCTTGAGTGTTTCAAAGCTTCGATGCACTCGGGAGAGAAGATAAAAGGAGCATCTTTTCGAGAAGATGGGTCATTGGCGGCGATTTTAGAAAAATCTTGAATGAATCTACGATAAAACCCGGCATAACCTAGAAAACTCCTAATACCTTTGACGGTAGTAGGATGAGGTAGTTTAGCAATGACATCAACTTTTGCTCTATCTACCTCAATCCCATTGTTGGAAATCTTATGGCCAAGGACTATGCCTTCTTTGACCATAAAGTGGCTCTTCTCCCAGTTTAGACTCACACCCCAATTACACATTTTGCGGAATGGAATTCACGGGATTGATTGTCATAGCATCACAATCACAGTTATATTGAGCGACCTAAAGTGTCGTTTGAAAAGAACATCGTTTGATTTAATAAAACAATCGAGTTTACAAAGTATAGGTCCCAAAAGAAAATCAACGTGCGGAAATAAGTTTGTTACAATTCAAACGATGTTTTAAAGTACGTAAAACTCAAGTGAGACGCGTCGTCACCGCGACTCTATGATGTGTCCAAATGCATGCCATGAAGTGAATGCCTTAGGTACACGAGATAAAACATGCTAAAAGTGTCAACACAAAGGTTGAGTGAGTTCATAGGATTTGTGTTGAAATGTAAAGCCTTTCAAAATCGTTTATGCGGCAAAGGCATTGTAAATCCACTCGGTTCAAGTTTCGCCCATACAAAACTTGCAACCTGTGTGTTCACAACCCATTGCCAAAATGTGATATATTTTATGTTCAAGCGCATGATGTCAAATGAATTCACATAATAGTGCATAACTTAATGTATCAATAGTTACTTGACATAACACATATGCGTGTTGTTTCAAATCGTTCCAAGACCATTAGTTCAATGATTATACCAGGACCATTAGTTCAATGATTCTACCAAGACCATTAGTTCACTGATTATACCAAGACCATTAGCTCAATGAATATACCAAGACCATTAGCTCAATGAATATAGCAAGACAATTAGCTCAATGATAATACTAAGACAATTCTGAGCATGGCAAAACTGTTACTTCGTATGACTAAACATTCAGTTCGGATAAACATATAGTTTGCAAATAGTCATGAATGTCATGAAAATAGTTGAGCATGTATCTCCCCCAAAGAGTTTAATAAAACAATTAAAAGAGTAGGGGCTATGACTCACTTGGTAAAATGAGGCGATGACAAAAGTGAGTACACCGAGATGTAGTGTGATGCTTTAACCTTGACCTATTATGAATGTTATGATACGTAATGAGTTATGATGTAATGTTATGCATGCATTTCGTATGTTATTTATACCATTTGCGAGTTTTGAAAATAATACTTATCGTCGAAAAATACTCTTTTGACGTCTTGACCATTCTAAAATGACTTTACAAGTATTTACGTCAAAATGTCATCCTACAATAGTTTCTTAATGATTTATTGTGAAATTTTAACTTTTAAATAAGTAAAATAATGTCGTTGGAAATTTCATGAAGGTGACAAAAATGGCTTCGAAAAGCTAGTCGTAAAATGGTGTACGTCGAAAGTTAAGAAACGAACTCAACGGTTTTGGAAAGCTTGTATCAAAATCTCGAAGTTTTAGTACATGAGTTTTCGTCATAAAGGTCTCGAACATAAAAATAATAGAGTTTAAATATGGTGATTTTGTCCAAATGTGGTTTAAAAAGTGAGTTTTCGGCAAAGTTTAAGCAACCGAAAATAATTTATTACAACTCCGCTATTCAAACGGTTAGTCATTTTGAAAAATATGCTTGGTGATCTCGATTTTATTAGAAGACATCTCGTTACAAAAAGTTCTACGTCAACGTTAAAAATAGCCTTCAATATGGTCGTTTTGTTTACCGTAACACTTGTCTCGTAAAAATAATATAGTTTTTCTTAAATAAGTAAGTTACGGCAATTTTATGAAAACGTGTATATTTTAGTCGTTATAAATCCGTTTTCACGTTTTATATGTCCTTAGCTTCGTATCAAAGTATACTAATATATTTTGATAAGTCTAAATAATTTATAAAGCTTAAGACTCGTTTTTGACTCGTACAAAAATGAAAAGCAGTTCTTGAAATTTCGAGAAAATATATATTTCGTCGTCAAACTTGAAAATTCATAACTTCTTCGTTATAACTCCGTTTTAATCCGTTCAAGCGGCCACGGATTCGTTTTAAAGTATATTTTCTAAATATCTAGGCCAAAAATTCATGTCTACTGTCGGATTTTCCAGAAATTCAAAATAAGATCAGACCACTTTTTATACTTGTCGAAAAGAGTTTTTCTCGTACTAAACCTATTCCAATCCCTTCAAAACAACTCCAAAGCTATTCTAATCCTACCATACACCTTCTTAGGGTGTCATGGGTTCCTAAACATCATCAAGACTAATATATAACAAGGGATAAATTATAGGATGACTTATATATATAAAACTATTAAAAACAATATAAAAAAAAAATGGTATAAACATTCATATGTCTTGCATGTTAACTCAAATATGATGAAATGAATATGAAACAAGTATGGAAGATGAAAAATGAATATGATATGCTTACAAGTTACTTGATGAGGTGATTAGAACAAAGGTTTAATCTTAAACACTCTAGGTTTTTATTTCAAAACCTAAACAAAGAGTGTATCTAAGTTGATAAAAACTTGACTTGAAAACTTTTGGTGATCTCCTTCTTGCTTCCAATAGTGGCCGGTTTTGAGGGAAGAAGAGAAGAGAGAAATATTGACTTGAACTTGAATAATTTGATTGAATGTGAATTATTGTTGAGTGTAAGTAGCTTGGAGTGTAGATATATCTAAGCAAGAAAATTTTTTTTCCACCAACTAATTAATGAATCTCCCCTTGGTCGACGAGGGGTATGAACTGTAAAATACATTTTTTTTCTTCTTATATATTGTATATAATGTAAAATGTGTAAATAAAATGTATAGGTAACAATAACTTGTAAGATTGTATATCTGATAGTGTATTTAAGGTAGTTTTAGCTAAAAGTAAACTTTAATGGATCAAAGTAAAATATATTGAGATCATATAAATTGTAAAAATATATTTCTTGTAAAATTTGAGTGATATAATAATTATCGTGTAGTTTTTTTTTAGAAAAGCGTCGTAATAATATAAATTTTACGATTATATACAAAATAAATTTAAAACATTAGGTAAACTCAAAATATTATTTTATAAACTAAATGTAAGTATAAAAATATATCGGGATCATTTTGGAAGTATTGGATTAAATGTTCAAAATAATAACTACGCGATAACGTTTATTTAATATGAAATTTACGCGTTTAAGGTGAAATGCAAAATCATGAATGAGCTAACATGATGAGAATGATGTTAATGATATGTAGACTAAACTTAGTCTATATGAAATGTCATGATGATATGATCATGAATTCGCGACTAAACCTTTAAGGCTACTGAATTTGAACTCGTAAACCTAGTTTACGATAAATGATGAAATTGTGAAACTTGAGAAATGACTTGAAATTGCGAGTTGTCACGATAATGGATCTTCATTAAGCAATTGCTCAAGATAAAGAATATCCCCTCCGAATCATAAACACCATCAATTCCGTGGAATTGATTCATTAATAACCGAATTCATCGATCTCTTCGGAAGGAAGTCACCTCCTCAAGCGGAGTAAGAGAGGGAAGAGTCGGCAATGATAGGTGAGAAGATGTGGTGGAATCGAATTCTCACTCACGAATTATGAAGATAACCAAGAAACTCTTGAGAGTACTCCTCAGCAATATCAATTAAATCGACTCGATTAAGCGATTCGATGTCATAATTTGAGGAGTACCTCGAAGTTTGATCGAGGTTAAAAGTATGACCGTTACCCACACGTAAAGTGATCTCTTGCTCAAATACATCGATAAGAGCACGGCCGTTCTCGGGAATCCTCGACCAACAATAAGAGGAACCCGATGATCGACATCGAAATCAACAACCACAAAATCGGTGGGAAATGGAACTTTCCTACTTTCACGAATACATCCTCGGCGATGCCAAGAGGACGCGAGATAGAACGATCGCAAGCTCGAGAGTCATGCGGTGGAACAAGTTCCGGAAGAAAGTTTCTTCCATCTTGAATCTGACATCAGTTGATGCTTGCACCAAGATCGGCAAGGCAAAACATTCAATCATCCGGGAAAAACACAAGGAAGAAGAAATTTTCGGGATCTCCTAGCTTCTCGGAAGCTTTTCATGAGCTAGCGAGCAATTTTCGTTCAAAGGAGTCTTAGCCATTTCAAACGACTTTTCCTTGTTGCTCAACATGTGTTTGAGTAGATGCAAACTTGGGCATTAACATGATGGCATCCATGAAGCTTATGTCAAAATGAAGCTCTTGGAAAATTTGAAAGAATTTTCCATTTGATGACTAGCTTTCTCATGAGCTTTGCTCATGTAACCGTGAGGGTAAGGAATAGAAGTTTTGGATTTAGGGTCAACAAGCGGAGATTCAAAAACAACTCGGGTTTGGTGTTGGGTTTCGGGACAACACGAGGATGGACATTACTAGTACTTCCGTTATTAGTAGGAAGTTCCTTGTCCTTTGTCGCCTCGGGTTCGCTTTCCACTACCTTCGGGAGAGAAGAAGAAGAGGTAGTAGGAATAGCGGGTCCAGCATAAAGCACCACTTTGGGTTGTGATCGCTTTGCATCGCCCCTCGGATTAGCGATCGTATTGCTAGGTAGAGTACACGAGCCCAGGGTCGATCATTTAAAGACTTCTTGATGTCGAAATCGGGTGACCAACAACCGATTCATTTCCTCTTGGGATTTCATGAATTGTTTCAACAACTCATCGGATGATGGTCCAGTTGGAACAATAGCTTGAGTTTGCACAGGAAAATTACGCCTCTATTGTTAGGATTAGGGCCTTGATTACGAAAATTTCCTTGATTGTTTGCATGAAAATACCGGGTTGAAATTTCCACGACACTGGTTTCTATTGAAATTTCCTTGATGTTGGAAATTTTGATTACGATTTTGAAAACCGTTGTTTGGATTGAAATGACCTTGGTTTTGAAAACCTTGGTTTGGTCTATTCGATTCGATTACGGTTTTGGTTTTGATTGAAACAGGGAGGTCGAGTAGTGGTTAGGGCGGTGGTTGGGTCTCTGAGGAGCACGATATTGATTGCCTCACGATTAGGAATCCCGCCACGGCATTGGCTTCAAAGGGTTACCATCGGTGGCCATACGATTATAATAAGCATGGGGCCACCACAAGTAACACAGACTTCCACTTTCTTAACTTGGTGGTGAAGTTTGTGGAAAAGACTTTCTTACGGTTGGAGAGAACCAAAGCTTGAATGGCTTCGTGAGTTTATCAATCTTAGCATCGGTGCTAGGCCCGACTCGCGGGCGATGAAGAAGAAGAAGGACCAACACCGACTTGGGAAACAACAGGCTTGCTTCGTGCGGTCGGACTTTAGACTTGTTTTCGATTATCGCTAAAGCTTCTTTGACAGTTTTGCTTAGGAAATTTCCTCCCGCGGAGGAATTGAGAGAATCTTGATCAGATTGACTCACGGGCGATGAAGAAGAAGAAGAAGGACCAACACTGACTTGGGAAACAACAGGCTTGCTTCGTGCAGTGCGGACTTTAGACTTGTTTTCGATTATCGCTAAAGCTTCTTTGACAGTTTTGCTTAGGAAATTTCCTCCCGCGGAGAAATTTCCTCCTCTTGGAAAGATTTTAAAAACAATCTGAAACATAAGAAAGAGGAATTGAATCTGGTTGAACTTGGAAGTCATTTCCAAATTGAACAATCCATACGTGATATGGAAAAGGGTTACATTGGTGGTACTAAGACCATGGTGGTTCTTACGTGAACATGGTGGAGGAGGGTGAATCCTCTAAGGCTGGTAAAGGGAAACAAAAGTTTCAAGGCAGTGACAATAAAGGTTCTGATAAGAAACCAAAAGTAACATGTTGGAAGTGTGGGAAACCTGGACACTTTAAGAAAGATTGCAGGTCTGGAAAGGGTGGAGGTAAAGGGAAAAACAAAATTTGGTTCAAGTGGATCAAAGGATCCGGAAAGCAATCGGGTTTGTTTTGGTACCTCTTGATCATTCATTGAGAATTATTATGTATTAATAATTTACGAAACATTTTATGTCGAGGATGATGATTTATCGTGGTGGGTGGATTCAGGAGCTACATGTCATGTGTGAAAAAATCTTCAATGGTTCAAGGACTTTAAGGCAATTGAAGATGGATCTTTGTTAAAGATGGGCAATGTTGCAACTGAACCAATTAAAGGACTAGGATCTGTTAATCCAGTATTTACTTCTAGAAACTCTTTACTTTTAAATAATGTTGTGTATGTACATGGAATTCGTAAGAATTTAGTATCTGGTATTGTATTAAATAATTGTGGCTACAAGCAAGTCTTGGAAAGTGACAAGTATATCTTGTCAAGACATGAAACCTTTATTGGCTTTGGATATTTGAATGGCATGTTTAAATTAAATTTGGATGTTTCATTTGTTAATAATTCTGTTTGCATGGCTTCTACTAGTTCTAGCAATAATTGTGGTAAATCTGAATTATGGCATGCTAGACTAGGACATGTACATTACAAGAGAATGATAGACATGTCAAAAATGAATCTAATACATGCTTTTGAATTGAATGGTGAAAAGTGTAAAACTTGTATGTTGACTAAGATTACTAGACAACCTTTCGCCAAAAATGTCATTAGAGATACTAAGGTATTAGAACTTGTACACAGTGACTTGTGTGATTTTCATTCAACTCCATCACTTGGTAATAAAAAGTTTGTAGTTACTTTTATTGATGATGCTACTAGATCTTGCTATGTTTACTTGTGTCATACAAAGATGAAGCTCTTGATAAGTTTAAAATTTATAAAGAGGAAGTAGAGCTTTATCATGGTGTGAAGATTAAAACACTTAGCGATAGGGAGGTGAGTATTATGATCCGGTATGTTTTCAATCTCGGTATAATACATCAGACCACTGCTCCATATACACCACAACAAAATGGTGTATCTGAAAGAAAGAATAGGACATTAAAAGAAATGGTTAATTCCATGTTATGCTATTCTGGCCTAAGTGATGGATTTTGGGGTGAGGCTATGTTGACAGCCTGTTATTTATTAAATAGAGTTCCTAATAAAAGGAACAAGATAACCCCTTATGAACTTTGGCATAAAAAGGTACCAAAACTTAGTTATCTCAGAGTTTGGGGTTGTAGAGTTGTGGTAAGATTGACTGATCCTAAAATAAATAATATAGGTCAAAGAGGTATAGATTGTGTATTCATTGGCTATCACGAGAATTCTAAGTGCTATAGGTTCTATGTCATAGAACCTAATGATTATGTATCAGTGCACTTTGTTGTTGAGTCACGAGATCTTGATTTTGGCAATGAGGATAGGTTTACATCTTTACCTAAACTTGCGAGACATGATTGCAAGTTCTAGTAACTTTGGTACATCGACCAAGTAATTGTTTCTCCTCCCGAGCCTTACGAGCCTAGGAGGGTGTAAACAAGAAAAACCAAATCTTTTGGTGATGATTTCCAACTATATTTGGTTGAAGGATCAAGGAATGAAATTGAATTTCAATATCAATATTGTCTTAATGTTGATGAAGATCCTAGGACCTACAGTGAAGCTATGGCTTCAAGGGATGCTGCATTTTGGAAAGAGGCAATCCAAGATGAGATTGACTCTATTATGCACAATAATACTTGGAAACTGTCTGGTTTACCACCTGGTTGTAAACCATTGGGTAGTAAATGGATCTTCAAAAGGAAGATGAAGGTGAATGGAAGCATAGATAAGTATAAAGCCAGATTGGTTATCCAAGGCTTTAGACAAAAAGAATGTATTTATTTCTTTGATACTTATGCTCCTGTTGCTAGGATTTCCATCATTAGATTATTGTTAGCACTTGCGGCTATACATAATCTTGTAATTCACCAAATGGATGTTAAAACAACCTTTACGAATGGTGAATTGGATGAAGAGATTTACATGAAACAACCGAAGGTTTTGTCATGCACAGTAACGAAAATAAGGTTTGTAAATTGGTTAAGTCTCTTTATGGTTTGAAGCAAGCTCCCAGCGGTGGCATCGAAATTTGATGATGTTGTCTTGTCTAATGGTTTTGCAGTAAACCAAGCAGACAAGTGTGTATACAGCAAGTTTGATGCTTATGGTAAAGGAGTAATCATTTGCTTGTATTTTTATGACATGTTGATCTTTGGTACTGACCAAGATCAGGTTGATACAATTAAGGAATTCTTGTCCTCTAAATTTGATATGAAGGACATGGGGGAGGCTGATGTGATTCTTGGCATTAAGATCATACGTGGAGAACACGGCATTACTATCTCTCAATCACATTATATTGAGAAGATGTTGGATAAATTTAAACTGAAAGATTGTTCTCCAATAGGTACTCCTATGGATCCCACAACAAAACTTGTGCCTAATAAAGGTGTTCTTGTGAATCAACTTGAATATTCAAGGGCTATTGGATCTCTCATGTATGCCATGATTAGTACTAGACACGATATAGCCTTTGATGTTGGAAAGTTGAGTAGATATACTCACAATCAAGTTTAATCCATTGGCAAGCAATTAATCGAGTATTTAAGTACTTGAAAGGAACAATGGATTATGGTTTGACTTATCTTGGATTTCATACATTCTTGAAGGTTATTCGGATGCAAGTTGGATTTCAATAAGGAAGATCATTCTTCCACAAGTGCTTGGGTATACCTACTTGGAGGTGGTGCCATATGCTGGGCATCTGAGAAGCAAACTTGTATAACTGATTCAACAATGGAATATGAGTTTGTGGCATTAACAGCAGCTGGTAAAGAAGCTGAATGGCTAAGGAACTTAATTTATGAAATTCCATTGTGGCCTAAACCGATATCACCCATTTCTATCAGATGTGATAGTGCAACTACTTTGGCTAAGGCATACAGTCAAGTATATAATGGGAAGTCTAGACACTTAGGTGTTAGACATAGCATGATCCGTGAGCTTATCACGAATGGTGTGATATCTGTGGTGTTTGTGAAAACACAACACAATTTAGCCGATCATTTAACCAAAGGGTTGAATAGAGATCTTGTGAAAAATTCGGCTATAGGGATGGGATTAAAGTCCACCGAAATCTACGATATCAAGATACCCAATTCCGCTAGTATGACGCTAGGTCTTTGAATTCAATGTGGAAGGCTTAATATTTAGAGATTGGAACACATTAGAAGAATCATCCCAAGGTATGTGTTCGGACCTACAAGTTAGGGAGGTTGAATGAATATATTCTTAATAGCTCTTTTGACAAATTGCGTTGTAGGTGCAAGACTAAAGAGCTACCTATATGAGCATGAAGTTTAGCCGCTTCAAGAAGGCGGGACTTGGCTTTGACATGCTTATGAAGGATAAGGACATAGGCTAGTAAAACATGTGTCAAGATAGAACTACTATGTATGTAAACTTTTGTGTACATTATCTTCGTGTATTCATAATGAATTCCTAGGGTTCAATCTAGCGACACCCGGTATTCGAATATTTGGAATGTGTAATGTACTAATGTGAAATTCAATCGTCACGACATTTCATTTATGCAAAAGTTTGATTGTTTGAGATAACTTGTTTCGATTAATCAATGATTGCACTAAAATAGGGAGGAATGTTGGATATTTTAGTGTAATTGGATTAATTGTTTCCAATTTCATCATAATAAGACATCATTTAGAACTTGGAGGTCTGGTCTTGCACACTCTTGAATTTATTATGATATTATGGCGAAGCCCTTAAAGACAGGGGTCAGGGGCATCGCCCCAAGAAGCGAGTCCAGGCGGCACAGCCAGGGGTCTCCACTAAGTTGCTATGTCAAAATTCCTCGGAAAATTAATTTTTCAAAAATTGAGGTCTTAAAATTGATGAGTTGGAACCTTGAAAGCGCCTTTAGCATTACCGTTTCATAGATATATACGTTTTATTTGGTCGTTATTCTCTCTTGTTCACAAAATCTCATACAAAGCATATGAGAAAATTACCGATCTACGAATTGTGTCAGATTGAATAATTCGGAGAACTACCGAATTGATTCGATCTAAAATTATTCACACGTTTTTGAGATTTAAGCGTATCCGATTGTGTTTGTTACCATTTATCCCCTACATTGCACAAGTGAAAACAACATAAAAATCCATAAAGTTTAATATAATTCGTAACATACAAAGTTAATAATCTATCAAATCGATCACGAATAAAAAACGAACTCGGAAAAATCGACAAACATTTTTATTATTTTAAGGTCCCACTTTTAGATAGTATGTAAATTTCTAACGGTAAGTAATCGAATGTTTTTTGCTTTTAATTACCGTAAAACATTACATATATCCTTCGTAATGTCGTAGAGACGCCTTAATTGGTCTGGAGGTTATAAAATAAACAATGTCGTAGTAGACGCATTGAATGGTCCCAAGATAATAAAATAACGCATGTTGAGAAAATTTAATCACTTTTTTAAGTTCTTGGTGTTACTTTAGATTCTTTATATTTCAGACTAATGACATATTTACCCTCAAATTAATAATATCTTAATTCTCCAAAGTCCAAAGATTATTCCTTTTGTACCAAAACAAACATATATAAATTATGAGAAATGATACATGGACCTAAACTTAGGCTTAAAGTTAGACTTAAAATCACATAAATCATCTTAATGTTGAGAGGACCTTGCTTATTTCACAACCCGTCAGGATGATGACAAGTGTTTTTAGATCTAAATTTAGACCTATGTATCATTTCTCATAAATTATTGCAACTTGTTTCGGAAACGATGATAAATTTATTTTAACGCAAATTGATTCATATCAATAACGAAACCTCTATTGATAGTCAACGTAGAAGTTTATTCACTTTTATATTTCATTTATTAGAGTTTGTATAATTTCTATCTAATAACGTAAATGCTAAATAAATATCAACCATCGGTAAAAAAAATAAATAAATAAAAGAAAGAAAAACCTTATATATCTCGCTAAACCAATAATTAGAATTGCTATATACTTTTGGTGATAACCCCTATTTAGTTCACACATCCTGTATCTCGTAACTTAGTTGATTTCACACTAAATAATGAGTCTCAAAATAAATGAATATTTTTTTATCTCAATCGTTGTTTTTCGAAAACATCACATTTCACATATTATACTCGTCACAAAACATCTTTCTATATATCAATTTACAAAATAAATGGAATAAATAGTAAAATGAAGCTAATTTGATATTTTCACTTTACACATGAATTTGGATTTGTGTTGCAAATCTGAATCTTGATCTATGGCGGAAAAATATGAATTTGAATCAAATAATATTTTTGTTTTTTTAAATGTCTAAATGATTAAAAAAAAAGTAAAAACTAGTTTATATATAAGAGGTAATAAGATTCACTTCAAAGTCTTGTTTGAGAAGAGGTTTAAACCTCATAATACGTTTAAATGAGGAGGAAAAAACAAATACCATTGTCAAAAACTTTTTACTGTTTAGATTTATATTAACTGATTTTCACAACCTTAATTTATAGTTTTGTCCTTTTACTTCTCTCCTGTTAATTTTTTTTTTCAACCATCTAATTCATAAGAAAAGTATATTTACTTATACTTCACGTAAAATAAAACAAGAAGCCTAAAATAATTTACAACATATAAAATTACCAATCATACATTTATTTTTCCAAATTTCACTTATACTTTGCAACATTTTTTATTTATTTTAATCATTGCTTACCTTTTATGTCGGTCATAGTATTAATTGTATTAATTTATTCCTACTCTTACTAATTTTGCCATAGTAATGAAAATTCAGAATATTGATTTTTAAAGTTTATGTTAGTTATGTTTAATTTAAGTTGTGAGCGTGGAAAAAAAAAGCTTTTAATAATCAATAATTTACTCAAATAAAACACAAGAACATGAAATAATTTGAAACGAGTAGGGTAACCCGCGCGTTGCTGCGGGAAATCTTTAAGATGTGTATAAGAAAAACCGTTTTGATTAAAAGATGTGGATTAGATATAGCAGAATTAGATATACCATATGATTTTGTTAGTATTTTAGGAGACTAAAAATGCACTAAAGCAACCATTTATATCAAGTTCAATGTATCACATATTCGATTGAAAACTATACTATCCAAATCAAATCTACAAACCAAGGGGAAAATTAGTAACGCATGAAACTGAAATACCATAGAATCAATCGGGTGAGCTTTTGCACCAGTTCTTGTAGCTTATAATACTTTTGGACCCCTATGTACACTTGCTGCAAGAAAAGCCGTCTATCATACAAATCAACCCACAACCTGATTATTATAAAATTATTACTCATTAGCATGTTAAAATCTAAATATTCATATATAGTCATAGATTTAGTCTACCTTGTTTTTACCATTAAGTAAGGGATATCGGCTCCCATTTCAGCCCCAGTTGACCCATTTCAGCGTCCAAATACACCATTTAAGCCTCCATTTCATTACCCAAACGTACTTTTTCCAAAATAGATTCAGAATCGTGACCCTAGTATTCCTGATACAAAACTTATCATACATACAGTTAACCCATCCTTTGAACCCACTAACCCCAAAATGAAAGGAAGCACCAGTTAACCTGTAACACCACAACCCGATACGGGTTGAAATGCCACATTATGGTGTCATACAAAGCATATAGTAGCGCAAGCGGAAGTCTTATCATAAACAGAACAAGGTCATGAACGTCATAACCTCCAATTGATAAAAACTTCATAAATCTTAAATAGAAATATAAATGAAATACAAATTCTGAAACATAAGTTTGAAACATAACAAATGAAACATCCAAAATAGGGTAGGTCTTCTAAGCCCCAACTCTCACTCTTGACCTAGAGCCCTGCTAAAACCTGCCGCCACAGAAAAAGAAAAGGCGGCTGAGCTTACAAAGCTCAGTGAACAGATATAACAGAAATCAAAAACTAAATATAACAAAGGTACAAAATGAATCAAAAGGTGACAACGAAACCATAACAAATGAACGAAATGGAATGAGTCAATGAGAAACCTGCAGAAAACATTATAACATATATCCACCAAGAACATAATCAAAGTAACCCTATAGAAGATAGCACATCCGTGAATACATATAAGCACATAAAAATATTCAAGCATTCAAAGAATCACATAAAAGATGAAAGGCAGTATCATAATTAAACATGTAACCCAAAATTGTAAGAGCATATCAAGCAGCAGAACGACTAATCAACATGTTATGGCAAAACAAACAAGGCAGTTAAGCAAATACATATATCTAAACTATAGTCTATAAGCAGACAGGAAACAACATAATATAGCTCAAGTATGGCGTTTACTCCAGAGAGATAAATAACAACGACAAGTTGTACAGTCATCATACCAAGTAGTATCATCAGTAATAATACTAAACAAGATTATAACATGGGAACTAAACAGTTCAATAGGTACACACATAAGTCAAATCAAATTCTGTCAACAAGGAATCATGTGCATAAATGATGGCAGATCAATAGTTAGCAGATAGTACATTAAATGATAATTATAACTTAAGAAGTAATTATATAAGGACATCACCAAAAGCCGATAAGTCACAGATTTACATAAAAGCATGGCATCTAGACAAGCCACATAAGCACATCCTAACATGGTAACCGAATAATTTCATACTAGCATGGCAACAGGTAATTCAGGAAATCAAATATGAGCATGGGGAGTAGGCAAATCACGTAGTCATACATCAACATAATAAACAAGAGAATCACATACTCATGTCATAGCATTATAAACATATGAAGTGAAAGTCTGATAACATAAGTTTGACAACCACATGGAATGAAAGCATATTAAATTCAAATAACTATAACCCCACATAGTTGTTGGATGGACTAGATTAGGATTCTGGGTGTAAAACCTGAAAATATGAAACATAGAATAAAGACTAAAATACCCTTGAAATCGAAATTTATTAAATACGTAAAATACACTAATGTTCATTTAACGAAATTAAAACCTAACTTATCTATATTTAAAAACCTAACGAACATATTTAAGAAATCGACATTGTACGACGAAAAGTTAAATGTCACGCGTTATGACTTTTGGGCCGTTGCTTTTGTGTCATCCGAAGACCATTGGGCCGCGTCTGTTTTTGAGCCGAGAGCCCAAAGCTGGGCGTGTCTTTTGTTCCGGTTGGGTTGAGCCGAAGCCCACATCAAACCCATATCCGATCGGTATTACACTATAAATACAAACACTTAACACAAAAATTTGGAACCCTAATATTGCAAAGTTTCGGCTCATCCTCTTCCTCCCTTTTCAACATCCGATCGGCTGCACTCTTGGAGCCGTGGTGTTTTGTTTCTTATAAGCTAAAGGTATAACTAAGTCCTTCTCGTCTTGTTTTTGATACATGTAACGTTAACATATATGTTTGTATTGGTAAGGTATGAATCGGACCTTATATATTGAGCCGCATGCATTGAATTGACATATATATGAATCGGTTAAGGTATAACATGCAAGCGTTAAATATGTAATATACGTGAGGTGGTATGAGATCGTAAAACATGTATAGCGAAACATATATATATAGCGAACCATATGAATGTTTGTAAACATGCGTTTAAATAAGTAAGGAACATGCAAAACATAAACCCTAAGTTGTGTGTGAGTCGAGCCATGCATAACCGAACCATATGATTTGTGAACCGTGTATCACGCGTGTGTTTGTGAGTCAAGTGAGCTTGTTGATATATAAACATATTACGTGTTCATGTCCTTTTCGAAACTATGTGCATGTGTGTGTCGATGTGTGTATAAGTCGTATAGTGAGTAACTTGTGTTGTCACATGAAATCATAAACGTGCATGGGTATAAGAGTTGACGTATTATATGTGTATAAGTAACGTATGGTTAAAGTCATGAAGGTGTTGAGTAAATAAACATGTAACTTATTTGGTCTCGTTAAAGCTAGAAGTCGAGTGCATGCATGTATGAAACAGGAGTTAATGAGTTGTGTGAGTCGATTTGAGTATGAGTAAGTGTTTGCATGTGTGTGTGCGTGCATGGTGAAGCAAGAAAAGAAAGGTTGTTTCCATACGTGCTAGGTCAAAGTAATGAGTCATTAAAAGACGTAACATGTAAAGTAAATGCGCATTAATATGATATTAAAAGAATGGAAAAAACCTAGAACATAAATGAGAGTCGATTAGGGTTTGAAGCTAAGTGTATTAATTCATTATTTCATGTGTGAGTTATGACTTTTAAACTATTTTCACATTTAACCCTAAACTCTAATAAATGACATAATGAACCCTAATCTACGATATTGATTATAAAACACTTAAGTCTCATTTAATGGTAAAACTCTAAGGTATTAAGATCATTAAATATACTAAGTATAAACACCAAATATTAAGAGATCATTTCGACAATTATGAAATCATAAATAACATGAACGACTATTAATGTGTATAGGTTCTGTGAAGAAGGAGTAATCCCTTGGTTTTCGTATTTCTGATTTTGGTCATTTGCTTTGGAATAAGGTACAGATATTCTGACCTTTTCAGTAAAGGTTCCTTATGACGTTTTCTTTTCGATAGCTTTTCTATTTTACTTATTAGGGTTTCCTAAGCCTTTGCTATGAACCCCATTACATTTGTTTGAGTTGTTGCTTATTTGAAATTTCGATTTACGAATTATGAAACATCGATTTTGAACTATATGATATGAAAACTACGATTTTGAAAATATGATTAACCTTATGATAAAGTATGATGCGTATCGGTGTTGACATTCGATTTGACCTAAGATAGTTTGACACCGAGCCAAATATTTCACTAGTCATGGGGTTTCATGTCCGTGTCGTTGATGCACCTCGACATGACTCTAGGCGATGAGTGATGTTACGCCCGTCCCTTATCATTATCTGTTATGAGCTCAATTATATGTTATGGCGATGTCATGCGTGGGGCGTATGGATGCATCCTAGATACATTATCTGTTATATGTTATCGATGATTGATCTTTGCGTGCATGCACGTCCTTCATAACTCGGTAGGTCTCCCCTACAAATGTTGCCTTATGTGAATATGATTATGATCTGATATATGTTTATGGGCTCGTGGTAGTTAACTATAAAACCTTATCCGATAATTTTGATTTATACTCTGAAAATGATTATGATTTTGTTATCTTTCGTTCACTATATTTTGTATTCGATATCGTTTCGTATTTGCTTTGCTTTTATATCATTCCTTGAGCTTTTGAAGCTCGGCCGCATTTCTTTTCTTCCATGGCGGTATCTAAGCAATGGAGCTGGGTTTTGCTTTGGGATGAGTGCATGAGTGGACTTACCTTAGAGACATTTAGCTTTGATCTTATGATGCCATTTAAGACTTTACTATTTCACTTTATTTACATTGGAATTTATCTTCCATTGGGACCTATGTATTGAAGTCATGTTGTTGAATTATTTCAGCATTTATGTTAAGACTTCTTTGGTATTTGTTTTGCTTTGATATGACACCATTATTTGTGATTCCTTTACCCTTGTCGGGTCGGGGCGTTACAATTTATGGTATTAGAGCCCTAGGTTTTGAGACCCTTAGAGCTTAGGCTATGACCTGTGAGGATTGGGTAGACTTTAGGTTTCCTTCACGTACTTCAATTTCGTATCTCACCTTTGTTCATTTTGCTAATCGTTTGAATATCGTTCGGATGGTTCAAACTCGTAAATGTGATCACGTAGATGGAGCGATGATGCTCGACTTGGATGTTGCGATTGCCAATGCTCTCAACAACTTTGTTTCACGGTCTTACCACACGAGATGATGACACGGTGATCAACAACATTCGCAACTGGTGGTCCTTGGGTAGTGGTGGAGGTAATCAACCCACGGCATTCACACTTGGCTCGGCGTTTGATGGCTCAAGCCCCCTTTCTTCGACCTTCTTTGCCACTCCCGAGGCCGAGGGTGGATCACTCACCTAGAAAATTTGTTTGAAGTGTTGGGTTGTGGAGGCGAGTTTAAGACCCGTTTGGCTACATTTAAGTTGGAAGGTGATGCATTGAATTGGTGGAAGGCACTCAAACAGGCAAGAGGAGGAGACGCCTTTGCTATTGCTTGTTGATAAGGTTTTAAAAGGTACCATTTTGAGGGGTCGTTTAAGTCCTTATTTGATCACTTTTGTATCTGTTATTGCTTAATATCGTTCCTTTTCACTTTTTAGGTCTCGTGAAGGCAAAATGCTTAAATGGCACTTATTTGGACAGAAAGGCGCGAATATATGAAGAAAATGGCCAAAGTCGAAATCGGACATTCACGATTCTTTGAAAGTATAAAGCGACGGCGTCAAAAGTGCTATTTGACGCCGTCCCAAAATTATTGTGGTCGAGCTCAAAACTCGTGTTTTCAAGAGGCGGCGTCTAGTTGTGAAAGAGTAGGCCGTCGCTACTCGGACGGCCTAGATGCGATCGAGACGGCGTCGAGCGAAAGGGCGGCGTCACGGACATAAGGTGGCGCCGTCGCAAGGTTAACGTGGCCAAGGCGAAACCACAATGGCGGCGACACGGCGGCGTCACTAAACATAAGGTACGCCGTCGCAATTGTAATCTTATATATAGAATCCGAATTTTTCGGTCTTTGTGTGGAGAGTCTTTGGAGTAAAAACCTAAAACCGAACCTAAGGTGTCTTGTACGATATTTTAGGGTTTTAACCTATCTTACACCAAGATAAGTCTTTGCTTCATTAATTCAATTATGTCTTTGATTATTTGTGTGTATGCTTGCATGTTCTCCATGTCCAAGCTAATTTATTTGTGTGTTTGCTTAGGAAGTATGAAACTTAATTATTAAATATTGATTGGTTGTTTCTTATCTTAGTTGATTAATGATCTAGTAATGCGATAGGTCATTCGTTGTGTACTTAATGCTTGATTCATCTTTGTGAACCTTAGAGTATGATTACACGAGTGATTGTAGGCTAAACCATCCGAATAGCGCCTTAGGTAGGAGTCTATCATCTCAAGTGGATTTGTAGACAAGACCCTTTGGTAAGTTCAAAGAGTTAGGGAGAAAGCATACCCTACAACTTTAGACACACAACATGACTAGGAATAAGGCGTGACACTCAACCATCGATAGGAGATAATTAAGGAGTAATACAACAAGTAAACACATCTTTAAACTATCATACGAGCACACATTAATTAGACATAGACTCCCACAACCTTAGTTTAGATAATTAGATAATAGTAGAGTAATCGGTAGAAATACCAACCCCCAAATCCAATACCCGAGATTAGTACCTTTCCAATTTTCATAAAATATGAAAAGATAAAAATAATCTTCCTCGACCTTAACCTTAGCGTAGTAACTCCTACTAGCATTCCTATTCCCCAGAGAGCGATATCAATACCGTGGCTTACCCTAATTACTACACTACAGCGATTAGGTTCCTTTGCCTAGGGTGTTATAAAACTTGCTCGAAGAAAGGAAGTTCCTTTGACCCCGAACGACGCGTGTGGCGTTATCAAGTTTTTGGCGCGGTTGGGGAATAGAATAGCTAGTTAGTAGTCCACCTCGTTTAGGTTTCTTTGCTTGATTCCTATCAAGTAAACTTTTTCTCATTTTAGATTTCTCTTAGTCTATCCCCTTCTTCGTAACCTTTGTTCGTAACCCCATCACTCTTCATCATGGAGAATGATAACCAACCACCACTTAATAACCCAACAAAAAATTTTCAATGTCACTCAAAACCCAACCCAATAACCAACACAAACGTCGAAGCCGATATGTGAGTAGAAACACCGACCTTCGAGTTTGCGGAAAATATTCGATAGTACAATTAGGGAAGTTGTTGAGAAAGTAGTCGGTATTTGCTATAGTTGGTTCAATGATTAGCGATGGTCGGAAAATGGCATAATAAACAACAACGTGGATGTGGAAAATAGTGCTTACTTCAATCTTTACCCCACTAAGGAAGAGGTCGCGTACCATCAATACATAATCAATAATCCACGATCACCCATCATTAGAATATGCCCAAAGATTAGAGAGAAATCCACGGAACCTAAAATCCCTTGTATGATCGGATATAGGGTGTTGACCACGCTTACATAGATCGGAATCCCTATCAATGTAATGTCATCTGCATCTACAATGACATTATGAATGAGCGACTCAATATTAGGAGAGACCCTAAGTATCCAGGAGGAATTTGCAACTTTGTGGGAAGAGTCAGGGCGTGCATGTCTTTATAGGAAATTTCACCTACCTAGTTGATTTTATGGTCCTAGAAGATGTAGGATCGTCATTGACTATAGTTTATCCCAAGTAGTGCTAGGGAAACCGTTTGTTGAAACATCTAGAATGAGCCATAACAAGTATGATGGAGCAGTTAGGTTCAAGGAAGGGACCGATGAGATCACCTATAGGATGCCTTGAAAACAACCGAGTATGGCCACTTGTCCATTTATGATCGAGACAACATCAAAGCTTTTGAGGACAAAAGTAAGGAAGATGTTGAAAAGGTTATAAATTCATGTGGGAAAGAAGGAGGCATTACTATAAGGATTGCTTGGCTTTAGGGCCTAGGTATAGAGTCGATGAAGATTTTGTCAACATGATAGAATTCTCATTGAGGATGCGTGAGGAAGCGTGGGAGCACGACTATGAGTCTAGCTACAAGACTCTTAAATAAAGAAAAGCGCCGTGGGAGGCAACCCATGCTTAATTGTTTGCTTGTTAGTGTCATATATCTTTTACTAATTGTTTATCCTCATGTTTAAATTTGTAAAAAATGCTTTATTTTGTTTTTAACCGTCTTAATTACATATAAAGGTATTTTACATAAGGGATAAGTGTAGGGAGGATTACACGCGTTTTCAAAAGAAAGCGTAAACATGAGAATAACAATTAATTAAAAGATATTTATATTTGTTTGTTCGAGTCAAATGCTTGTATCGAGTCATAATGAATGTTTTGCGAAATTTTCCAGATTCTAAAGATGTAAATTTTCGAGAAATTTTTCCGAAAATCGCAGACCGGTTTTGTCGGGATAACTTTGTGGCGTCGAGATTGCAACTGACGGCGTCGGGAAGGAGTAAAACATCGATTACTTTTTCTCGTTTTCGAGCTACTTAAAATTTTTGGAATTTTCGGTCTTAATTTTCTTAGAAATTTGTAAACATTCATTCCACAAGCATTATATCCTAGTTTAAATCGAGTCTTATATATATTATTACCGCGATTTTACTGTGAAGGTTTCGTTTGTTTTCTTCAGTGTGCGGGTTTAGTTTGTCAAGAAGAAGTTACATAAGATTGGAAGGAGCTTTTCACATAATAATTCTTCTTGAAAAGAATTTAACCACCACTTTACGGATCCTACCGAGCTAATCGGGGAGTATTAGCTTCTTTCGTTTTAATTACCTTCTTTATCATATCTTTGATACTTCGGGAACATTGGGGACAATGTTCGGTTTAAATGTAGGGAGGGAAAATAAAGCAGGAACTTTGAAACTATGCTTATCCTTGACTATTTGCTTTGTCAATTGTGATTGTGTAATAAACCATGAGGAAATGTCGGTTAGGGTAATTTTGGCACCAAATTTAAAATTTTTCATGACATATAGGGTGGGCCATTAGTTTTAACAAAGCGTCTCATGGATAGGAAGTTGCATGACTAGCACAAAAAACCCTTTACCACCCAAATTCCACCCAAAATGTGAGGATCGCCCTTAGATTAGTAGGAATAAAAGCATTCATCTTTAATGCTTTGAGTGTGAACCGGTAGTATATTAGATTCTAGAACTTGTTTTGTGATGCATTCCGAGATCGCAAGTGAGGCTACACTTGTGTAGTTAGGAATAACTAAATGATAAGAGGCATTAGGATAAACCCTTGTTTGATACCCGTAATATAATTACTTCTTCCACATCGGTTGAGTAATTCCCCACACCCTGCGTTGTACTCATCTTTAGTACACGATACCCTAGTTAACCCCTCGAGCCTATCCTTTTCGCGGTTCTCGTGATGTTTCGGTTTTCGGAATATCAATGAAAACATTGTTTACACCCCACCCCAAATATACACCCAAATCGCCTTAGCCTACCCTTATGCACTCACTTTTAGTGCAATTATTTGTTATCACCTTAAACCCTTAGTTCAATTATCTAGTTGCTTGCATAAGTTGCTAAGTCGAGTCATATCCTTTGTATCAGTTTTGGGATGATTGGGATTCATGGGAAAAGTTAAAGTTTATGAAATGACGGAAGGGAACGTTAAATTCAAATTCCCTTTGTTTGCGTAATAATGTACCCCAAGTGTTTGGATCTTTTCAAATCGGGTCAAATTAGTGTTAGAGTAATAAAAACTCAAGTGTAGGGATGTGCCTATAAATCCTAGTATTTTGATGTTATCGTAGAGGATGGTAGAGTAAAAGTGTATGTATGAAAAAAAAAAAAAAAAATCGAAAAAAAAAAATAGAAAAAGAAAAAAAAATAGAGTGTGAAAAAAAAAAAAAAAAAAAAAAAAAAAAAAATTATGGGCTACCATCCTACATCTATCCTTTAAATTTATGTTTATTTATTTCCGTTATCTAGAGTTTAGAGTGTCAAGTCTTGGCTTAGCAACGCCATTCTTCATATCTGATTAACATAAAGATTTTTGACTTACCACCACTAAATTGCCTATCCCACCAAACCCTTATTTCCCTAACGTAAGCCTAACGTTACAACCCTTTAAAGACCTCTTTGATAGTCTTTCCTAGGTGCTTACGCCAAAGCGATGGAGGTTTGATCTATTCTCAAGCCTATGGTAATCTATGTACTAGGACGGTTAATGAGTGTTTATCTTCCATTTCCAATTTGTTATATTCCATATACACCAGAGAGATGTGAGTATCCAAACACCCCATGTGAGGTGCTAGTATGTAATTCCGTGCTTGTTATGACTTTTCTTGGGGCTTATATGTGTTGTGGACCGTTTTGAATTAATCTTTGAATGACCCCTAACTTATAAATTAATTGGCTAAAAGCACATTTGCTTGAGGACAAGCAAATAACAAGTGTAGGGATATTTGATAAGGTTTTAAAGGTACCATTTTGAGGGTCGTTTAAGTCCTTATTTGATCACTTTTGTATCCGTTATTGCTTAATATCGTTCCTTTTCACTTTTTAGGTCTCGTGAAGGCAAAATGCTTAAATGGCACTTATTTGGATGAGAAAGGCGCGAATATATGAAGAAAATGGCCAAAGTCGAAATCAGACACTCACGATTCTTTGAAAGTATATGGCGGCGTCGGGTGCTATTGCGACGCCGTCCCAAAATTATTGTGACGGTCGAGCTCAAAACTTCGTGTTTTCAAGAGGCGGCGTCTAGTTGTGAAAGAGTAGGCCGTCGCTACTCGGACGGCCTAGATGCGATCAGACGGCGTCGAAATTTGAAGAGGGCGGCGTCACGGACATAAGGTGGCGCCGTCGCAAGGTTAACGTGGCCAAGGCGAAACCACAATGGCGGCGACACGGCGGCGTCACTAAACATAAGGTGGCCGTCGCAATTGTAATCTTATATATAGAATCCGAATTTTCGGTCTTTGTGGAGAGTCTTTGGAGTAAAACCTAAAACCGAACCTAAGGTGTCTTGTACGATATTTTAGGGTTTTAACCTATCTTACACCAAGATAAGTCTTTGCTTCATTAATTCAATTATGTCTTTGATTATTTGTGTGTATGCTTGCATGTTCTCCATGTCCGGCTAATTTATTTGTGTGTTTGCTTAGGAAGTATGAAACTTAATTATTAAATATTGATTGGTTGTTTCTTATCTTAGTTGATTAATGATCTAGTAATGCGATAGGTCATTCGTTGTGTATAATGCTTGATTCATCTTTGTGAACCTTAGAGTATGATTACACGAGTGATTGTAGGCTAAACCATCCGAAAGCGCCTTAGAGTTGGAGTCTATAATCTCTAAGTGGATTTGTAGACAAGACCCTTTGGTAAGTTCAAAGAGTTAGGGAGAAAGCATACCCTACAACTTTAGACACACAGCGCAACTAGGAATAAGGCGTGACACTCAACCATCGATAGGAGATAATTAAGGAGTAATACAACTTAAGTAAACACATCTTTAAACTATCATACGAGCACACATTAATTAGACATAGACTCCCACAACCTTAGTTTAGATAATTAGATAATAGTAGAGTAATCGGTAGAAATACCAACCCCCAAATCCAATACCGAGATTAGTACCTTTCCAATTTTCATAAAATATAAAAGATAAAAATAATCTTCCTCAACCTTAACCTTAGCGTAGTAACTCCTACTAGCATTCCTATTCCCTAGAGAGCGATATCAATACCCGTGGCTTACCCTAATTACTACACTACAACGATTAGGTTCCTTTGCCTAGGGTGTTATAAAACTTGCTCGAAGAAAGGAAGTTCCTTTGACCCCGAACAGCGCGTGTGGCGTTATCACTTATACACAGGCTGAATTTCGTACCATCTTCTATAATCGTTACTTTCACGATCTTTGACGACAAAGGTATGAGAGGAATATCGAGCGATCTACCGGTTTGATCATGAGAACTCAATGAGTACATGGGCGGTTTATGAGGTTGGTCGGTTTGTGGGAGCGATTCTTTGGGGATGGTAGGCGTCAAGCCAAGCACTTCAAGTGGGGATGAAGAAGTGGGTGTTGGACCATTCTTGAATATTGAGTATGAGGATGTGTCGGCTGCAATGGCGACTCGTAACATTGAGATCTTTCATGAGGTTTCGGGT